>OY759269.1:25771866-26001866 GCA_963662155.1 Lamellibrachia columna
AGCCACAGCGCAGAGTTGCCATGTAAAAATTGGAGCTTAGAAAATCTATGACAGAATTTGTTCTAAAAATAATGAAACCTGTAGAAACAAAGCATGTGATATGTTGCATGCCAGAGGGACTGACTACCTTTCCTGCTGGTTTGGTAACCTTTCAACATTACTCCCTAGCACAAATGGCAGTACTCGTTCAAACACAAAAAAGTAATCAATGCTAACATATGTATATGGGTTTCCCTGTTTCCAATTATGTGGAAAAACATCTTCTGCATAACAAGGTCACTTTGTTCCTAATTCATTTGACATTTCACATTCAATGCCATCTGTCACTATTATGTTTTTCATTTAAAATATTAATTAAGCTGCAGTGAAGTCTGGAGAACAGGTCTGACTAGGTGGATGTCTAGACCGCCCACGCATTGCCATGGTTAAATATCAAGGTCACTGATAAAAAGCTACACCAAAAAAGACGTCTATTGGAGTCAGACCACAGTTGAAAATTGCATTGGTGGCCATGTTAACGTTTTGTTAGATTATAAGAAAACGTGACCACTAAAAATTCTGAAACTTTTTCACAGCATCTGCCATCATCTCATTGACATGCTGACCAAGTTTTATCAAAATCACATACCTCCAGCTCTTTTAAAACGCCCCGACGTGCGATGCCCGTCAATTTTGACAAAAATAGCCTTGTATTCATGCACCCACGTGGCCCATAGCAGAAAAATTCCCATAAATCCCTCCGCCTTTTAAACTCTCAAAAAAATGCACCATTTCACAGCCAATAGCTTCTACAAACAAACCTGAGAATATGCCTGCTCAATTGCACTTATGTCACATCATATGAATTCTTTAAATTCACATATCGCAATTTAATATGCCCTACATTCGTGTGAAACAATAAACAGGAAGGTCAACTGTGGTCTTACCCCAAATAGGGAATTTGTTTGTTTCAGAAAGTGTCAAATTTTATATCAAGTTGCCGCACAGTGTATATGTAGACACATTATGGAACACTCCTACTTGTCAAGTCATTATTATTTGTTTGACAGTCAAGTCTAAACAATGCTTTGTCCGTATTATTAGCTGAAAACCAGTCACGTAATTTAATTATAGGTCAATTTTGACACTTGATAAATCATAGATCATGTACACTAGATTTACATAGCACTGCGAACCAATGAAGCCTGCTTACTGTCCCTTTGAATATACTAATGAGTTTATTTTAAAATTATTATTCATATAATTGCTTGATTTTAAACCAAACGTGGCATAACTTTGTAAGAAAATTTGACATTTTTCACATTTAACAGGATTTAGGGTAAATTCCAATGATTCAGGTTTGTCCAATTTTATTGTTTATGTGACTGCTTTCATACTTCTAGTTGATAAGATACAAGGCGAACGGCTTGATTTCGATACGCCACCATAAAAGGGTATCACATGACCAGATGCCAGTCGCGGCCAGATTTGAAAATGCTGATCTACGCAGTGCTTCCAGTGGGTGTGACACAACCAAAATACAACTATTCTGTTCAAATTTGTTACACAATGTTGCTAACGCACTGGGCCACAAGACAAATATCACCAATGATCGCTCTAGTCCAAAATGGTTACCTGTTCCGTCACATACTTATGTCATACCCCCTAATTTTCGCAAACTTTCCATTTTGGCATCCGATCTGTATCATGATGTTCGTGATTGCTACTGCTGTTCGCCTTTTCCTATCAACCTGTGCCTATGTGAATGATTATATCTTATGTTAACCACTTCAGAGTTATGGTTAGCTAGGGATGGGGTTAGCTAGAGATGGGGTTAGCCAGGCATGTGGTTAGCTAAAGATGGGGTTAGCTACGGTTAGGGTTGTACAGTACTGCACACAACATGAAATTGGTATTGATATGTGGTGAGCAGACATTTTGGAAAGGCAACAGTTATTGTTGATATTAAAAATTGCTTATTGTACACTTTTAGCTTACCACAAGTTCTATAATGCTATTTTAGCATATGAAAAATAAAAAAATTGTATTTATTAGCAATGAAATATCATATTAAACATCAACTTGCGCAATATATCAGCTCATGCACATCAAACGTTATAGTACAAAACTAAAATGTACATTTATTTGACATGTTTTATATTTAGTAGATCGGTTATCAGACACCTCCTAAGGGAGACTGTTAAACAGTTTAAATAGTAGCAGCGTTTAACCAGTAATGATCTTGTTCACTAGATGGAATCTATAACATACATATAATAATATAATATTATCCAGTCTGACACCGACAATTGTCTAAGTCAAACACACACAACATGGGACAGGTTAGCAACCGTTTTTATTTATTTATTTATTTTCCAAAATATGAGCCCTAATTATATTATCATAATTGCAAATTATAAAAATTATAAGAAATTTTTTTTATAACAAACTAATAATTTCATCCAAATTACGTGTAATATCCACAATTAAGCTAATAACAACGACCAAAACATAAGCATATCAACATTTTATAACCGTGTTTGTGACCCCGACTTCCGTCTATTTGGAGTCAGACCACAGTTGAAAATTGCATTGGTGGCCATGTTAACGTTTTGTTAGATTATAAGAAAACGTGACCACTAAAAATTCTGAAACTTTTTCACAGCATCTGCCATCATCTCATTGACATGCTGACCAAGTTTTATCAAAATCACATACCTCCAGCTCTTTTAAAACGCCCCGACGTGCGATGCCCGTCAATTTTGACAAAAATAGCCTTGTATTCATGCGCCCACGTGGCCCATAGCAGAAAAATTCCCATAAATCCCTCCGCCTTTTAAACTCTCAAAAAAATGCACCATTTCACAGCCAAAACCTGTGAATATGCCTGCTCAATTGCACTTATGTCACATCATATGAATTCTTTAAATTCACATATCGCAATTTAATACGCCCTACATTCGTGTGAAACAATAAACAGGACGGTCAACTGTGGTCTTACCCCTATTGTTACTACGCAGAAATAACTAACTGTTACAGTATTACTTTGATGTATACAAATACGATTTAATGTTCTTAGTAGTAATTGTCACAGTGACCTACAGGTGATAAGTTGATTAAATAGACCTGTCACAGAAATTTAAATAGATCAGAAGCTTAAGTAGGTCAGTGATATGGGTAGACATGACCAAATGAAGAACACGATCTGTATAGATGAAGAATATGATCTGTGTGAAGAACATGATATACATTATATGAAGAAAATGTTCTGTGTGAAGAAAATGATCTCTATATATGAGCAATATGATCTGTGTGAAGAACATGATCTCTACATATGAAGAATATGATCTGTGTGAGGAACATGATCTCTATATATGAGGAATATGATCTGCATGAAGAATGTGACTAGTGTGACCTTTGCAGTTATTTGTTGAATTCAAATAAAACACGACACACAATTGCATTAGGACAAATGAAGCAAAACTGCTGTGCTGCTGAGGCAAATATATTTGCACACAAATAATTTATTCCGACGGCCGGTTTCCATGGCAATCTAAAGCAAGTGACGCAAATGCAGCAGTGAGGTGGGTCAGACAGATGTGGCAAGGCATTGAACTTGCCCGGCTCCGGTCTAGCAATTTAGAAAAACGATAAATGGAATGTGATAAGATGGAACATGCACAGAAGATAAAAAGATAATTTAGAGCAGACATCTGGCTTCCTTGCAGATAATGATATACACATGGTCTGCAGGTCACTTTAATGAACTGGCATCTTGGCCTAAATAAAAACAACTTTTTACTGTGCACGAACTACGTCATCAACACTTTAGTGGAGACTTTTTTGGAACATGCAAGAATTTCTGTTGATTGGTTAATGGTACCTGTTGACGAACAAAGAACAAGCTTAGTTTGTGGCTCAGTAGCATCAGTAACTGTTATAAATATATATATATATATTCATAATATAATGATACTTATGATATAGTATCATTATATATATATATATATATATATATATATACACACACTTATGATACCTATATCATAAGTATCATTATATTATATGATTATATATATATATAAAATGATATATATATATATAATCATAAATATCATTATATTATACCACACAATTTATATATTACATCACACAGATCATATTCTTCATATATATATATTTATATATACATTATTATAATACTTTCTGGTCAAACGATAGTTGCTTCAAATAGAATGGACTCTGTACAATGGAGACCTGCTAGTCTTCGCTACAGTCATAATGCAATTGTAATACTGTAGTGGTGCAAGCTTACACACACACACACACACACACACACACACACCACACACACACACACACACACACACACACACACACACACACACACACACACACACACACACACACACACACACACACACACACACACACACACACACACACACACACACACACACACACACACACACACACACACACACACACACACACACACACACACACACACACACACACACACACACACACACACACACACACACACACACACACACACACACACACACACACACACACACACACACACACACACACACACACACACACACACACACACACACACACACACACACACACACACACACACACACACACACACACACACACACACACACACACACACACACACACACACACACACACACACACACACACACACACACACACACACACACACACACACACACACACACACACACACACACACACACACACACACACACACACACACACACACACACACACACACACACACACACACACACACACACACACACACACACACACACACACACACACACACACACACACACACACACACACACACACACACACACACAATTAGACTAGACAGTCATGCACATATATCACAACACAGGCCTCTTGAGATGTAAACATGACAACTGCATCGTTGTGTCTCATGTATAATGTATGACATGGAAGAGATTGACTTACCTGGTAGGGCATGCTGTGGTACATGGGTGAGTCGTAGGGGGTTGTCGCCCCAACAGGCAGGGCATAACGCGGCTTGTCTTGCATGTAGGGGTAGGTATTGGCATGTGACACTGCTGCGGGGCTCTGAGGCCGCTGGTGCTTGTACGGTGACATAGTGTCATGGTGCACCATGGCTGCATCAGCGGCACCAGGCGCCCTGTAACACATAGCAGAGCTGTTTAGAAAGAACGGCGAGCGTTTGTTCAATGACGGTATCCCCTGTTCATACATGACTATGAGCAGCTTGGCATGTGTACAGTGTCACCAGTTATCAACGGTTATGGCACGGTAATGTTCACAAAGACTATCCCTGTAAGTTGTGAGGTTCCACCAACCACTGTTTTAAAAGTAGACTTGACTAACGGCAGTATCCATTGTAATGCGTCAGGCATGTACTGTAACAGTGCTGGACGAACTGTCTTGCATATAACAGGCTGCGTTTGCATTATGCATGTTGCCTGCTTGTGTGATATCATCGCAGTCATTCATGTGAAATACCACACTCAAACCCGCCACATAGCTCGCCATATCTCCCATGTCCATTAAAGGTGACCCAACATCACTTGTGTTGATTTTATCAGATCTGACATGCAATAATTATCACAACCAAGCCCAGAATGAACGTCTGTGGCTGCTAGACCAGCCACATCCACATCATGATGCCCACATCATGATGCCCCACATCAGCGCAGGGATGGCGGACTACGGCTGTTGTTTATGTGCTGGCCATGGTGTATCAGTCTTGGGCCAGCTGTGGGCCACTACCCAGCCTCAGCAACCGTAACATACTCTCTAAACAACAGCTGCTAGAAGTAACACAGTGCTCCGACAACATCCCAGCAGTGTTACTGACAGTCAACGTTCCAGTCGAACATTGCCTATTGACATTGAGAGCCACCGTCTTGTCATCCCAATCTCACTGCTGTTACTTGGTATGTCAGTGATGTCGGTGGACAATGACGACATCCACCGCCACAGCGATTTCGTGTCAGTCAATATGCCAATCCTTTCAACCAGAATCTGTGGGTGACGTCACATAGATGCAGTGTTGTCCACACAACTGCCTGCCAGGGCCTGTATTCTCATGCGATCAGATTTAAAAGCGTCACGAACACCTAATGGCTGCCATTGTGTCCTCACCTAATGGCTGCCATTGTGTCCTGCACACTGCTGCATTACTAGTGAGAAGTGGCGCCACAAAGCTGTAGCTACAGTTCTGTAATGTGCATGTCACATGTGCAGGCACTGTCAATGGTGCATACTGACAATGAGAGGTTACTAGCATGTGCACTGAAGCAATGCACTGACAAAGATGATCATATGAAACAGCACCCCCACCCCCACTGCTAGTGGCCTATATCTAGGGACAGTGATATTATCTGGCACAATCCACTAGGGACAGTGACATCATCTTGCACAGTCCACTGCTACAGTAAGGGGAGACAGGTTGTTGTTATTGTCAATACTGCAGACTCTGTTTGATTTAATAATGCAGCCAATACATACATACACACACATACACACACACACAAAAGTCCATATAGGGCACCATTATAAATGTGGTATAGTAATATATTTATTGACATGCTAATGACCTCTGGTTACTTCTATATGGCCAGTAATGTGTTCAGATAATGGTAGAGCACTTAGACTAAAAGAGCACTGGTTTCATTCTAAATAACCTTGTTTATGTATATGTACAAGTATTAAACATAAATGATCATATATTATACATAAATGATCGTAAATGGGAACAATAATTTTATATTAACATTGTTTTGGCTGAATGGCCATGAAAAAGTTAAGAAAAATTACAAGCAGAAGGTACAAAGTAGGAAGGTTGTTAATGTAAAATCATGTTATAGAGAATAAACTATACACATTCTAACATCATCACCAGATGTGTTTTAATGAATTACAATTTTTAATATAAAGTAGTTTGTGACTCTGCCTGCCTGCCTGTTCCCTCGTATCTTTGTCAGTTTTGCATGTATGGGGCTTAAATTTTGTAGCCTTGCCCGAGGGTTCATGGTAGTGGTTCATACCTAAAAAATATTTGAAATTCCCACAGGGGTTGGGTTTTACATCAAAGGAACCAATGCATAAATTTTTTAGCACCGATATGTGTGTTTCTGCCATTGTCACGTCATCTACGTCAAATGTCCACCAAAAGCTTCTTGAAACTGGCAGTTAGTTGTACATGATTTTTGGAGTGTGAAGTTGTCACTGCCACTGTACTACCAAAAACTTGCCTGGGTAGTGCAAGGAGACATAAGCACTTGCCTTTTCTCCCGTGCAATGCTGGGCAACTGGGCTAGTTTGTTTATTTTATAGTTTGACCATTATCTGTTTAATTTAAATGCTTCGACTTGAACATCATATTTATATTGCAAATTACCAAGCCAGACTGTTGTGAATAATGTCTTTGACAGTGCGAAATCAATAGACATTACAAAGTACACTTAGCCCTTCCACTATAGACAAATATCACATAATTATTATATCGGGGGGGGGGGGGGTCACAGGCAGCATTTACAACTGACTGGGGAGATTTCAGCTGTTTTAACAATTTTATTTTCTAAAACTATAACATCATGACAAAAACTAAACACATTAAAAAAATTCACTTCCTAAATGCTGCCATACACAATAAACCCTCCCAAAGTTCCAAGAGTTCTTTCCCATGCAAGACACAGACAGGCAGTTTCTCAAGAAGTGATAAATACCTAAGCTGATACAGATGTCAGCAAAAATAGCTAGTGATAAAGATACTGTTACTAGTAAAGTACTCCCAAACATCAGCATTGACAAAATCCCTAAAGTAGACTACACTATGGCACAGGTAATAATTCTAGGCACAAAAGCTACCAAGTGTTATTTATGGCTGTATGCTGCCAAGTAAATAACAACACGTCATGATTAAAACAAACAAACAAAACAACAGGACTGTCTAACTGGAAAAGTGATATGCACATATTTTAATATATACGCCTGTATTTAATAGGAGAAAAACACAATATATTATCATCACCATCGTTGACCAACATATCATTATAATAACTATAGATAAACATATTGAATACATTTGAACATGAACACAGCTGCAATAGTGAAGCCAAAGAATTAATTTCAATTATGAATAAGTGAATGTAATTTGATACAGAACTGGCTCATGGATCAATGAACTCAGCCCATTTTGCACAAATATGACTTAATGATGTGTCATGTCAGATCAAATGACATTCTGACTTGATTATATACAATAAAGTGTGTGCCATGAATACAGGAAAGTAGACCGAGCACTGCTAGTGGGATGAGGAGTGCCAAGAAGTCAACCCAGGGAGAAGCAGCTCATTTGGCAGAGTCTAGGTCACCACGGAAACGAATGAGTTCCAAGAACTGTTGGCAACACTACCTGGAACTTGGTTCCCAGAGGAAACAGTGTCAATGCACCAACACCTGCCATGGTCTTCTAACCACCATCTCACACATAGGTCTCACAGGCAGCAATAATTCATAGGTTGTTGACGCAATCACAAGTACCACTGTAGAGGGCTCACACTCTCACAGGCACTTCTTTTTAAGATTCAACTCATACAGCAGTGCTGAATGTCAACCTGTTCTTTCTTCTTAAATTGTCTTAGTCAATATATATTACATATAAATTTCATAAAGTGAAAGGCCTTAAAACACTGTCCACAGGGAGTTAATATAATTAAAATGTAAAGAACCCACAACACAAATTTTAACATTCACAGGGATATAATATAATTAAAGCGTAAAGAATCCACCATACAAACTTTAAATATTGCAAAGAAGTTTGGATTTACAGTTTATATTAAACATTAGTAATGGATAATGTATAAATAGAACTACTAGTCAAATATTGATTTGTCCTAGGATGTTTGAATGTAGATGTATAGTATTAGTTGGTGCATACAACTCATAATATATTATGTTTAGCAAGATTAAAAGATCTTCTTCAAAACCTGTTTAGTTACTAGGTTGGCACAGTGGTCTACTTGTTCACTTGCCATAAAACTGCAAATGATGGAGTTACATCGAAATCTCCTGCTCGGGATTTACCAAAAAGTACCAAAAATGTGTTTCACACAGCACATGTTCAGTGAGAAGCAGTTTGTTTAAATTATCTCCACAAACAAAGTGTGATTTCTGCAACACATGACACAGACTTCAGACACAACAGTGAATACATCTCAGTGTATGTCACTCGGGCATGACATATTCAACGACAGCTACATCACCTTTTAGGGTTATACCATGCATTCTTATTATATTATCTCAGTGTTCTGTACACTCAAAACTGACACACTGTATTCATGTTTATTACAATTAGTTTGTTATCCTTTTCTGTATCTTACCAAGCCAAACATACCTTCTTCAATATCTAATTACCTTATCCAGTTATGACTGATGTCTATTCTCAAATAAGGTCATGTTTTAGGTTTTGTTTGTTTGTAATCTTGGAGCCAAAATATTGTTTTGCAGATGTTTCTCTGCTGAGTATGTGACCACACATACAATGGTTAGTAAATAACTACAGAGTCAGCAACCCCAAGAAGTAGAACATAAATCATGCACTATGAACAGCACTGAGCTTAGTCTTCTGAGCAGTACCTGAAATTGAGAAAGGTTTTGTATATGACAGAATAGTGCATGCCAACATACAACTGCATCTATATTTATGATGTTCCCCTCTTGACATATATGTTAATGCATTTGTATGACATGTAAACAGAGTAGACTGAAGTAAACAAGAGTTCACTGAAGTCCTACTGGTGTGTGTTGAATGTCTGTCATTTGTACTGATTCAATACACAATTACAACCAGGCTACACACTCCTCCTCCTTAAGTAATAGACTGCCAATTGATACCTGACACTTGGATTTGGTTTTTACAATTGCCTCAATTTGTGCTGACAGCTGACAGGCAGACTGGCCCATTGTGGTGTGTGCTAGGTGTAGCAAACACAGCTATTGTCTGAAATGACCTCCAAGTAAATGAACCTAATCTATTTGAATTTCCCTGTGGGCAAATTCATGCTTTGATCTTTCAATATTTTGGTAAATGGAATACTACACACATGATTAATAGGAATGACATCAATAGTGCATTAATCACTATCAAGAATACAAGTCATTCACTGCCTGCTAGTGCCAGTCAACTGCCTGGACTACATTAGTCACTTCTATTGCCAAGTTGTTTTCTCTGTGCAGAGTGATTGAAGTGCTTAGCTTCAGGCACTGGCCTATTTCTCCAATACATAACTCTCCAAGGGGCAGTCCAGTGATATAATCAGGGTTTTTCCACATGTCTACAGTCAGTGTTCACCCACTCAATAGTATCTACCTGCCACTTGGGATTGTTTTGACAATAGAAGTTTTGAAATGTTAATGCATTTTCGTGCAATAGATTTGGGAGTCCTTAAAAATGCAATGTAAAATTTTACATGCCGAATCAAATCTCTTAAATATTTTAATTCAACTGTTTCGGTCTTCTACATCAAATACTAAAACATGTAACATAATTTTTTTTGGTAAAAATTGACTAGTGTTTATTAAAGCCACCCTGGAATGTTAAAAATTACGGTATATTAAATGGGCCACTATACGTTGCATCATGACAAAAATGTCCACCAAACATTATAATCATGTGTGCAAACAACTGTTGGTTTTGCTAGAGTGAGTGCTCCCCAGTTGTCTACAATTGTGGCTGGTTCTAGCACTCTGCCTGGTGCTAAATTAGTCCCATTGCCAGGCTTGCAAGTGCAACAACCATAAAGCTGTTTACTACTACTTGGCTGTTAAAGGCAGTTGTTGAGTCAGACAAGGTCATAGATCTCTACTGGTCAAATCAATAGCTCTACACACAATAGCCAGCCAATGTAGGTCAATGTGTAATGTTGCAAAGGACAGAAACAAAGTAATGTTTATGTAAATAATGTAAGGCTATTCACTTTGTAGCAGCATCCATTACATTTCATGTATTGCCTTTGCTGACACATTCGTGTCTGTTGAAAATAGTATTTTACAAAAAAGTCCTGATTTCATATTACAATGTAGCTTTGTTTTATGATGTCCTGAATCCTATTATACAAAGACAAAACTGAGTGTACATAATAATTATATATAAATAATCTTATTCTACAAACACAAAACAGAGTGTACATAATAATTATATATGTTTAACATGATAGTATTTTCATCAGAAGAAAAATTTAGAAGTCAGATTTATTTCACATTATATTTGTTCCATTCCTACATGCCAAAGATTGATTCTACTTTGATTCACACTGAAAAGCAGTAACAAAATATGTTGACATATTTATTTAAAAATATAAATTACATGTATTACAGTCCTGTTCAATCCCTAGTTGACAGGGTTGCCAACACACAGTTAGTAATAGTTTTTATTAATCACATATTTGTATCCATTAAATTTAGTAATTTGTGTATGATGGTAAAACTTACTAAGTAAAAAAGATTATTATTGATTTACATAATAGTCTATTCCAATGAATAATTATGTGACTAACAACAAATCATTTGTCCATGATTCAAACTATAAACAACTGTCAAAAAACAAGATTATATTCAGAAAGCATATGTATTTGGCAATCAGTGCTGTAACAAATGTTACAATATGCAGTAATGTCAATCCAACGTCAATGCTATTTGACACTGTTCATGAATGTTCTCAAGAATCTCAACAGTGCTAAGCTTTGGGATATGGAACTAGATTGTCCAGGTAGCCGATCCAATATGCAACTCATAGTCTCAAACATATCTTTAAAACAAATAATTTTTTTAATATATCAGGAATTAAATAGATTTGAGCGAAAGAAATTATAATCATAATTCCTATAACAAGTATTACTATTAGCCAATTCAAGTGC
Source organism: Lamellibrachia columna (assembly GCA_963662155.1). Taxonomy (NCBI): domain Eukaryota; kingdom Metazoa; phylum Annelida; class Polychaeta; order Sabellida; family Siboglinidae; genus Lamellibrachia; species Lamellibrachia columna. Next base: position 25,783,818 of record OY759269.1, read on the forward strand.
TTTAAAAGTAAAACACTTTGAAAGAGTTATTACTTAGTCCATTTACATGAATCTGTTGTTTACATTAACTTTAAAACAGACAACCTGGTGAAATAATAATTAATTTATAAAGTCTACACTAACATACAGTACAGTAAATCAAAGAACATAGCTACTAACACTGGCAATTGAAACAAGCACAGGTTCACATTTCAATGCTGCACTAATAATTACACAAATCTGTCTTCATAGTTGTAATATCCAAGGACACTACACAAGGTTTGTGTGAATAAAAAACAATAGGCCAATGCTCAATAGTCCCTCCTCGGCCAAGAATCAATCTTGTCAGTTTTCGGCTTTGTTCAGTACATGGAACATAGAGAGGAAAGCTGGCTAAGTACAGCCACTGGAGAAGAAGACTCGAGTGAAGGAGAACTACCAGGAAAAAAAAACAGAGGCAGAACTCAAAATAGGATGGATCGACATGAAGCACTGAACAGGGTGGACAGGCAACGGCTAGAGAGATCGCAAGGAGATGCCAATGATCAAACTGAGGCTATGGCAACCCATCATCAATCTGGGTAAATAGGTCATGTAAAAAAATACGGAATTACAAGGTCACATAGTATTCAAGTTGATATATAGACATCCCAAAAAGTTTAGTAGCCCCATTAATTACAGCAAAATTATGTCGCTAATCCTTGTATATAGGTTAAACGTGAAACATAGTTTAAATAAGCATGTTATGTAAAAATCACAAAATATTAACATTACCACTTGTGGTTCATGTAACTTTTGATTTTACATCAATATCTTCAATAGTTCCATAGCTGCTGGCATTTTCCCATGTACAATCAATGCAACCATATAGGTCTTCCAAGTCACAACAAATGAACTGATATCCCAAACTAAAAAATTATTTTTCCAAGATAAAAAGGTGGAATAACTTTGGAAATAATGAACATATCAATGCAATACCAGTATGGTACCCTTACAAAAAATCACATTATTGCAATAGAAAACATCCAAAGAAGACCAACGAGAGAATTACCGGGTAAGAGAAACCTAACCTACATAAAAAGAAATCACCAAAGAATAAAATCACTAACTACCCTCATTAGCATATAGACGTCTACAAGGTGATGATTAGTTTTAAAACAGGGAATAGAGGGCATACTCTAAAATTAATTACTCAAAGATCAAATACAAATATAAGAAGAAAAAAACACTTTTCCCCTCAGACTCATCATCTCAGACTCATGAGTGACTGAGCCTTGGAAATCCCTCCCGGAAACAGTTGTTCAGACAAAATCTATAAATACTTTAAAAAAAACTAGACCATTTCTGGTCCAATCAGGAAATTCTATATAATTTTGAAGCACCTTTAAAAATAGGTACCAGAATTCTTAAACTATTAATAGACGATGATGAAGATCTGATCAATAAGGAGTCACACAAGAACCATGCGATCAGAACCATCTTGTAGGTATATTACATTCCGCTTGGTGCGCCACCGTCGACGCCGGGTATACTTTTACGCATCACTTTTTGTTACTTGAACTTCGGCTTGACCTGGTTTTGGGGGTCGCGGTAGATCGTTTCGTACAACTACGCAAGCAAACGACTGACCTTAACCGACACAGATATCAACCAATGAATAGTTGTAGACGCTATACAGAATTTGGCGGGCCTGTCTGAAGAGATTTTCACCGAGGTAAGCGTTTGTGAACTTTGATGTTTCGTAATATAGCTAAAATAATGGTAAATAATAAGTCTACAGAAAAATTGTCCGGGTGTACATATACTTTAGTATATTAGCTTTATAATGATATGTATATTATGACTATTGTCCAATGTGCAAAAAAAGTAGCTCGAGTTTGAAAAACAGGCCTGCCACGCTCAAATTTAGGTAGCGCCGCCTGCGTTGGCATTCATAGCCTAGCTCCAGGCGTCGCCCAGCGCCCTCATTCATTGTGTCTGGTGTGCGCGCCATGCAAAATACTGTTGATAACTTTATTTGTGAACTAGTAATAAAAATGCACAATTGTTATAGTTTGTTAGTAAAATTAAGTGATAGTTTTATGGTTTTACAAAGCTATATTGGATGGGTCTCAGACTTCGTCAGGGTTGGGAGCGCCGCACAGCTATTCAAAAATCCACGGAATCGTACTATTTAAAACTGCCATCTGATGAATTTAATGCAAACATAGTAATTATAAATGTGCAGTTGTTGCATGTTGTTCATTATTTTTACTGTAGCGCTCATTAAAATGAAATAGTTTCACAGTTTTAACATTATATTTGTGACTTCCGGTATTCACGCGACTTCGGCTGCACCAGACGTTGTGATATTTAACAATTTAAATCCACGGCATCTGCACTTTTATAATTATGTTCTGACAATTTTACACATACACACACACACATATATATATATATATATATATATATATATATTCAGGTATCCTATGTTATTTTGGATGTCCTTCTCTTATATTGTTTCATTGGGAAATAAATTAAGTAAAATCAGACTTTTAAACTAAAAAAAATTATGAAATGGCCCAAATTCGTATTCTGCATTAAATAACACAATTGTAAAATTTAGTTTTACTGTCGCACACAACTGTGTTACTTATTTAACATACACAATATAACAAATTCTTATGTGATTTTGAATACTGTTAAGGAAACTGTTATTATAATTAACAGTAGTAAAACAACATTATCTTTTTGTATCAAACATTGTACATATCTTAATAATCTTTATATATTTCTTATTTTTATTTCATGTTTAAGAATTCCACTGCATGTTTGAAGACACACTACACCTTTCACTGGGTAATATAGAGGAATGGACCAAGCAAAGCTTGCAGACCCTACTACACACAGCAGAAGACAGACAAAGCTTGTGAAGACTGTGTAGAAATGGTGAATATATGTACACCGAGTCTACAATGGACATTGACACATTACACATGCATGGATTTACGAAATAGTGAACTCTGAGTATGTGTACAGTTAGTCGACAGTATAATGTGAACATTATAAACACTACTTCATGTTGAAATGCATGACATTAATTTGAGACATTGAAATATGAATATTTCTGCACTAAGCCTGCACTACCATGTGAACACTGACACATACACTGGCGTGGATTTATCAAACAGTGAACTGTGAATATTGCTGTACTGAGCCTTCTTCCTTATAGTTACTTCCATTGTAACGGGGTGAAGCCAACTATTTCTTGTACTGCTGCATTGCTTTGTATTTTGTCCTTTTCCATGTCTCCTTATCAGCTACTGTAAACAGTATGTAAACATTATTTCATGTTGAAGTGCAGGACACGAAACAGCGAAATTTATGTGCCGAACATGCAGTGTACTGTGAACCAGTTTTGACACAGTTAACTATAAATATTGTTGCATTATGCATGCAGAAAATTCCAAAGCTCTCAAAAATTAACAAATTGTGTTTATTTTATGGAAGGAGAGTGGATTTTTTCCCAAAAAAATTCACCATGCAAGAATATATTGTTCTTTATAATTATACAATAAACAATACAAATTATATGAATTTGCCAGCTTTTTGTGTCACTTATTTATAAATAGTTAGGCCATTAATACCTGTTATTATGCAGATGTCACATTACAATAAATTATGTCATCAAAATATCATACTGTAGTAAAGTTAATTATGTACACCATTTCTTCTTAACATGCCTCAGTAAATTTTAAAAACAACACAATTACTTATGACTGAAACAGGTTTTTTATCAACATAAATCGGTCAAAGGTCAATGGAGGTCAAATAATCAGGTCACTAAGGTCAATATTATGGTCAACAATCACGGCCTGTATTGACTTGATAGCATTCCAATACAGTCTTGATTAAAAACTAAATAGGCCATCAAGACATGTGAATGGGTCAAAGGTCAAGTTGTAATAAACTAGGTCATTATTGGGTATTAAGGTCAATGTGTACATAAATTCTCCCTTACACCCCTCCCTGATACCACATGTTATACATAATTACTTAATTTGGCCATTTTTCAACATATAGGTCATTATAGGTCAAGGTCAAATAAGTAGGTCATGTCAAGGTCACACATTATTAGGTCAACATTTTTAGGGTCCTCTAACTTTTTATTCCACCTCAATGTCTTCTTTACTACACATTATGCCATGTTCCCCTGCATTCAGTGGCAGTGCACCCAACAAACAGACCGGTCACAAGAAATGGACTCAATTCCATAAGACAAAATAGGCCCTTTTTTTGAAGCCAAAAAGTGGAATAACTTCACAAATAATAAAGATATTGAAAAAATTCAAAAAGGATGATAAACCGCATAATATACTTTATCAGACAGAAGTGTTTAAATGATTATAAAACGATTTTGAATTTTTTTGTAATATATACCTATCTTAAGGTAAGGTATGAATGTAGAAACATTACATTTTTAAATGATCAAATAAAAAATTCTTCTAATACTTCTATCATAGTCATAGTGGGTCACTGGGTACCCGTATGTATGTATGTATGTATGTATGTATGTATGTATGTATCTATATATATCACAGGAGCTCATAGACATAGTATGCAGCTTAATAATACTACAATCTTGCACAGATAATTGCCACAGCAGGCATACTACTCTGTTCACCAGCGACCTAGGCCAAACGTAGTATTACTCAGTGCAGTCTGACAAGTCCGAAAACGAGACTAAGATTAGGAACGTGGAATGCTATTTTTAGAATTGACACAAGCAAACCCTGTACATAACACATTTCTGGTGTGATAAACACAAGCATAACATCACAAGCAAATAATACAAATAGTGGTCACATTGCACGATTACAAAAGGCCACGAATTGTGCATTAGGTAACTCTAAAGCTGTAGATCGCTCAAATATGACACATTCTCGCGGCAACACAATATCGACCGAAGACGAAGTAAACTAAAAGTAGGTCACAACGAAATGAACCGTATCTGCTACATTATAGAGTACACGAGTTCTCAAACACAACTTTTATAAGACGTATTGTGGCACATGTCTGAAAGGTATAAAATATATACAATTAACCATACTAAACATACACAAATTACCTTTCATTTGGAGGCCTACTCGTCATCTTTATCGGATTTACCTTCCATCATACATGACATCAAGGTCACTTACTTTTACGGAGTAAATAATTCAAAAATATACCTTCCATATGAAGTTTGTTTAATATAGATATATATATATATGTGTAGCTGAACAAAGAAAATGCATCAATGTTGTGCAATGCGACCTATCGAGAGGAAATCATAACTGTTTTCAATGAATTACATGCATGTTACAATATTGACCTATCACAATGCGCCATCGCCAAGGAAGCTTCACCTGGGTCTGGTAAACATTGGACTGTCACCATTTGTCACGATCCTTCTATTTTGCCGGTTTTTTTTCCAGAATGGGTGATTTGTATGAACCAGACCGTGGCACAGCCTTTTATAGATCAACAGATCCTATAAAGAATTTACAGATACGGTGAGTTGTGGTGGGCGTTATATGATTTTGTAACTCCCTGAACTTGAAGCAATCGTCTGATCATGTTTGTGCTTGTCAAACGATGTCGCCAGGACTCACAACTGAAACAATGTATGCAGCAACTAACAGACCCATAGCTGTATTATAGATTTTTCATATTTCATTTCTGTACTACTATAGCATGAAATATAAAACGAATTCATTCAACGTTATAAAATGTAGATATGACATGTTGCGAGTGAGCGATAATATGGCATTATGGTGCCATTGGTGGCGGGAAGAATGGCTATATATAATATGGGTGTCGGATGTTTCGGCCCATAACGGGTTCGGCCCATGGGCCGAACCATCCAACGGCGCAACCGGTGAACCGTGAAGTGTTTTCGCTCGCATGGGCCGAACCATCCGTGTTTGCTAGCGGGCTCCGTGGGCCAAAACGACTAACGAATTGTAATTGTTAGCGAATTGAGTGTTGTAATTGCGAAATGTTATACGTTATTACCTTCGCTAGTTTCAACTGTTTGCGTGTCATACGCTACATTTCTGTCTTTATTAACAACTACCAACACAGAATTTTCTAACACCACTACATCACGCCGTGGGCCGAAACTACGATTCTTAGAAATCAGCTACTAACATGGGACAATAGAACTGAAAACATTAATGGGTACCTCTCTGCAACTTGTAATATGCCCAATTTAATACGATTAATTTAACAAAGGGCTTGATCACATAAAATGTGCTCACACAAACAATGAAGTCATGATATTAAACATTTAAGTTAAGATTTGCTGATGAAACAAACAATGAAGTCAATACATTATATATTACAATACAAACTCAACTAGTTATTACTTTTATTTGTGGACGTTTCCCTTAGACATTAATTACTTAAATTTGGTTCATTATTTTATTATGTCAACCGCTTTCTGTTATTTTATTTATATTGCTATATTTCTATAAATAGTTCTAGATTATTATGTTAGCGTGTGAGCATATGCGTTCTTCAAACTTAAAGAAGGCAGTAGAACCAGAGGACACAAAACAGCATTAGTTAAGGAACAGTGTAGGTTAGACATGAGAAAGTACTCTTTCTCACAGAGGGTGATAAATGAATGGAACAAACTGCCAAATGATTGTGTTAATGCTAGTAGTGTGAATATGTTTAAAAATAGAATTGACAGATATTTGATAAGGGCGGGCTACACATAGATGAGAAAATTGTTGGACTCTCGATAAGCCAATGGCTTCCTTGTCCACTTGACATCTGGAACTTGTTGTTTGGGATGGCAATCTTGTTAAATCTTGTATGTTTCTGTGTGCAATCATAATTTCCGCCGCTCTGCCTTTCTTATTGGACCGAAACGACTATTCTTAGATTTCCGCCACTTAGATGTCCGCTACTAGAGTGGGCCGAATCGACCGTCGCTGAATTCAATAGCGACAGTGAAGTGGGCCGAACCATCCGTGTGCGTGGGCCGAATCGACTAGGCCGAACCATCCGTCGACGTGGGCCGAACCAGTCATGGGCCGAACCATCCGGGACCCTATAATATATATGCCCTTTCACAAAAATCACAAGAACCGTTTGCGCAAGAGATCCATATTCTAAATCTCTAATAGTTATTTCATTGGTACAGTACAACAAAATTGTTAGGAAGTTGATTTTAGTAACAAAACTTACATTTATTGAATGAACATTACATACACCAAGATTCAGAAGCAGAACCTCACGCTAAAAGTTGTACCATCCAATCAATGACTGGTTTATATGACGTGATGGTCACACACCTAGATGAGCAAAACCTATTAGTATTAGGATAATAGAAGGTAGCTGATTCATCAGTGTAACCATTCTTCCCATCATGAGTATGCGTGAATGAGTTCATCAGGTTAACTTTTCTTCATCCTTTATGTGCATAATCACACACTGAGGCATTGTTGCACTGTAATTACTATATACAATGTGAATGTTGTACAGGTTAAAAATCTAGATAAAATTGTACGAAATACTTAAACATCCATAATGGCCAACACTCCCTTAATGTCAGGTTTGTATTACGAATACATTTATTTCAGGAATAAAATCATCCATAAACAATCAGTACATACAAAATAGGTATTAAAAAATACACAGCTTTTAAAAGTAAATAAGTTAGAAATATAAATAGATAAAAAATAAAATAAGTTGATAAGCTAAAAAAGTTAATAAACAAATAAGTTATAAAAAGTATAAGAAATAATTATGAGTATTGTTCTGAGTATTATTCTCACCAGGTGGTCACCCTGCTTCTTCTGAATGGTAACATTGTGGAAAATGTAGGCATGGGGATTAATATAATGCATAATAAATACGCAGTTATACTCATGGCTTCGTTAAAAACATTAAACACAACACAAAATAGTGCCCTTCTGTGGAATGACCATGCTATACTATATTTGGACAGTGGCATACATTTGCTACATTATAATGTACAGTAAATTTTGTTTACAAAGTGTAGCATCATTTTTAAAAGCGCTTATTCACTTTAAATGTAATGGAAACTTTGATACATGGCAGCACTAAGAGATATTTCAAATTCAACTTATTTTATAGTGGTAAAGTTTATCAGTAGATCAAAATATTAGTGTTTTGTGAGTCAGAACTGACAGATGTGATATTCTTACTACTTTAGTGTCACTTTGGAACGGATGACGTCAGCAGTGGGTATGCCACCATCAGTAGCACAACAGGGCCAAGCTGACGGCCTTGAGATGAAGTCAGTTAGGGAAGACAAGGAACCGTTCTTTGGTGGCATGAAGGATGTTGAAATGCATACCTTTAAGTGGCAAGAGAAGTTATTTAGTCAGGTAAGAAAGGCTTTCAAGCCCTCATTTGTTTGTGTGTCTTGTTATTCAACTACTTATTGTGTGATAGTTTTATTGTGTAGCTGATTACATTGATTTCCTAGAAACTTATCTACTAACGTTCATGGTATTGTGAAGGTATATTGACTTCCTAGAAACAAATTTACCAACATTCATGTATAGTGATAACCACATATTTCTTACTGTAACTAGCACTGTGTTTGACTGTCACAGTCAGTACATTTTCTTCTAATTTTATTTATAATCTGTCAGGAATGACTCAAGATTACTACAGCTGTGTGAGATAAACTACTGATTGGCCGTGGTACTTGTGGCTGTCACTTGCAGGGGTGAGATTTAGCAGTCGCCCGGTCATCAATGTCACCCAAAAATGGCTTCAGGCGACTTAAATTTGTTTACTACAGTGGCCCGCATGGCTACTCGAAATATTTACGGAGCTGCAATATTTTAGACCCAGCAAAAATAAATGGAATGTTAATAAACATCTCAGAAGTGTTGTCCTGGATATATTGCATTTATGTTAACCATAAATCGTGTGTTTGTGACATGTTTGACATTGCAAGAAATGTTACCAAACCATAGCCGAAGCGATATCAATAAGGAGCATTCATTGTATTTTTTATCAACCACGTCGACGCTCAACATGTAATTGAATGGTCATTCTACACTGAAATAATAACTGGTCATGTTAATAGTGTTGGTGCTGTGTGGTGCCACTGTTATATATACTAACAAAAATGCCCATCCTCAGGACGGGATGACGTGGTAGTTCATAGTTGACAGTCATGATAGCAATGTTTACCTCAGGCCAGTATGCCATTAATACGCTCAAGATTGTTTAATGGAACGTCAAATGTATTACCAGAAACAACCGCGTCATGCACATGATGCAATACTCGTTGCATGTACAAAATGTTGAAGGTTGCATGAATTTAGACCCATGGATACTTAATTGTGTTGGTTGTGGAATAGTAGAATACCTGCTTTCTACTATTTTTGTATTGTGTATTGGCGCGAGGTCGCAATATGTGGGTGTGTGCTTTCTACAATAATTAATATAAACTGCCCATATGGCGCTACGTACTCTCAAATGGTTTACGTACTGAAGTATTCGCAGTGGCTCGTGTGGTTTCTGCGATTGTTGGAAGTTAACGTTTTACGTAGCGAACATTTGATTTACCATAAAAACCACTAAAAACCCTTGATATATGGGCTATTTCGAAAAAATAAAAGCATTGTAAATAACTACAGAGTCAGCAACCCCAAGAACTAGAACAGAAAATTTGGCGTCCGAGGCGCAAGCCGTCTAGGAGGAAAAGACTTTCTGCATAGACTGTCGGTGCACCATGTTATGAAAGCAAAACAACCTGTCACATGTGTACAATTGTATACTGTATTTTATTCAGTATTATGTATTACATTGAATTGATCCTGCCTTGAAAATACAGGTTTCAAAACTTTTTGTTTTTGATTTGTTGTTGATGTCGTTCATATGTTCTATCTTCAAAGTATTTGCTTTCTATCTTCAAAGTATTGGTTAGCAAGTGGGCTACCTAAGAAGCTGTCGGACTACTTCACTTTGCAATGTTGGTAGCCCGACTGGCTACCTTCCATAACTTGCTAAATCTCACCCCTGCACTTGGTTGGGTGTTTCAGCGGGAGATTGAGCTGTATAAGGATGAGGCCAACTGTGACACTGTCTTAGACAAGAAGTACCATGAAGATGTCTTGAGAGTACTGTGAGTATGCAGGAGTCTCACATCATGGCAGGAGCAAGTACATATACTCACTGAAACAGACCAGTATTCATATTAGACAATTTGAAATGAAATATGAAAGAGATGAAAGCGAGTTCATGACAGTTAATTTACATTCAGCACAGCGGGTGGATATATAAACTTACAGCATTTTCAGGTATACTCCAGGTAATGATTAACCATGCTCATAATTGAGTAAGACATAATTGTTATTTAATCAATATTGTAGTGGTTATGTTAGTATAAATAGTATCCAATGCTGGGGATGTTTTGTAACTTTTTTGAAAAATATATATTTAGGTAACATGTATTTGTATGTATATATCCAGTCAATAAGTCTTACATATATATTTTAAAACTGTTGCACTCAAAACAAATTAATGTATGTAATTACCAGAATATATGTGTATCAGTTGCACCCATTTGGTCTACTTTCTGATGAGCCTGGTAGATGGCACCACCTCATCAGAATCAAATTAACCAATGAAAAATTGTATGTGGAGTTATATGGATTTATACAGAATTTCAAGCCAAAAATACGGATTTCAACCAAAACAAAATTACAACAGTAATATAGTTTGTAACAGTAATAGAGATTCAGCAAAGTCTGTTTGCTACTTTACAGAGCAAAAGGTCACCCAACTCGCTGGTTGTTCTCCTACACCGACAGTGACAACTATGTAGGGGATGATGGGGTAGGTCATATCACAACAGTGGCTTGTTTCAGTAAACATGATCATTCACTATAATCAGTTTTTGTGGCTATTGAATATGCATAGTCTGGCCTTTGTTGTTGAATGTAGGCAGATAATGCCACATATATTTGAAAATACTGTTGATTAAAACAGCCATAAATGTTATAGCTGTGACCAGTTTCGTTCTGGTTATGACAGTCATTGCATACTGCAATATCTTCTGCAATACATTTTCATATTTATTATCTTATCATTAGTCACTGGGCCAAAATATATTATTTTTCCATGGTGGATTATGTTAGAACATATTTGTAACAAACCAAATATTGGATAAATAATATCACCCCACTTGCCTTATATAACTCGAGTTATCACATTTGTTTGTAGTTTTTTGACTATGTAATTAAATAGTTTTGTGTTAATAACATATATATATATATATATATATATATATATATATATATATATATATATATATATATATATATATATATATATATATATACGGACATGTCTGGACATGTTTTTTCTAAGAAAAGCAACTGAAATATTTTGTTTTGTAATGTAACTAATGTTAACATAGTTTCATTGGGGGGATCATGTAGCAACACTTTATAGATTTCCCGGGTAATCAAAAAACACTTTAGATTATCAGATAAATCAAAGAACCTTGGATTAATTGCACTCCATTTCAATCTCACACTCTTCAGGATGACGAAAAAATGACAACATCACCTAACGAGAAACCAACTATACTGGCTGAAAAGATGAAAAGCATTCGACACCGGCGTATTGCTCCCCCGAGACTCAGAGCCATGTACGTAGTCAGTCTGGACAGAACAAACCGCTAGCAACCCTATCACTAACTAATAGTTGCATGATTACCTCCTGCACATCAGAACAACAGCATTCACAATTTTAACACACATGGACAATACAACATACGCACAATCAGAGTACAACACGAATTTGTGAAACAAAGTCTCAGATACACCTTGCCACATACAATCAATAATGCACCTGATTTAGTACAAAAAAAATCTACACTCACAGCTTACACGGGTTTGCAATGTACGTAAAACATTATTATTTGCACACTTACGTAGCTGTATGTACACTCCGAATTTGTTACATTTGCCATCGTGAGTGAATAACCAATAAAAATAAGCTTTTATGTGTACCTCTTTGGATGAATAACCATTCAATGTGTAATCATGTATAATGTCATATTGTAGCCTTGCCAGTCTGTAATCATGTATAATGTCATGTTGTAGCCTTGTTTACCAATTTATGCTACTATTTCTATACACCAGGATTTGTCTTTAATTATTCTTGGGTGGCTCCTATGAGAGCAGCTTTTTAGCCTTAGTGGGAATCTCCAAGACCCTAAGTTAATAATTGTATAATATATATAATTATTATATGTATGCTTTTACATACTCACTTGTTGAGTGATATGTATATGGGTCTAAATAAAGTACATCTGTCTGTCTTGCATGTTTATGTTTATACTTGTAATTGTATGCGTTGCACAGGCAGAAACGCAATTTCCCTGCAGGGATCAATAAAGTATTCTTTATCTTTATTTACCTCCAAAGCAATAGCCCAGTGGAATGATTTCCATTTGGTATCTCGTCATACTAAATACAGTATAAAATAACTTTTTTGTGGTTATGATTGTTAAATGGTGTGACAATAAACAGTTATTAACAGTTATTAGATTTCAATGCACAGTTTAGTGCATTTACAATAATAATAATAAAACAGGTTGTATGTGCATTAAAACTGCATAGCAACAACGTATTGATTAACCTTTGTATCTTTGATGAGTGTGGCCACACGTTAAACTTAATAGAATGTAATGTTTTTGATGTGCAGAAATACACCGATGTCTAAAGTGAGCATTGTTGATTACAACCCGCCCGAGGAACAGAGGAAGAAGCACCACTATCTGGCCCTGGGTGTGCAGACCATGTACATTATGGCTGACGTCAGTCCAGACACCAGGTACACCAAAACAATGTCTCACCATCAATGTCTTAACATTGGTGTCTCACCATCATGTCTTACCATTAGTGTCTCACCGTTAGTGTCTCACCGTCAGTGTCCCACCGCCAGTGTCCCACCGCCAGTGTCTCACAGCCAGTGTCCCACTGCCAGTGTCTCACCGCCAGTGTCCCACCGCCAGTGTCTCACAGCCAGTGTCCCACCGCCAGTGTCCCACCGCCAGTGTCTCACAGCCAGTGTCCCACCGCCAGTGTCTCACCGCCAGTGTCTCACCGCCAGTGTCCCACCGCCAGCGTCTCGTCACCAGTGTCCCACCGCCAGCGTCTCGTCGCCAGTGTCTCGCCGCCAGTGTCCTGTCTCACAGCCAGTGACCCACCGCCAGTGTCCCACCACCAGTGTCCCATCGCCAGTGTCTCACCGCCAGTGTCTCGTTGCCGGTGTCTCGCCGCTGTTGTCCCGTCGCCAGTATCTCACCGCCAGTGTCCCACTGCCAGTGTTTCACTGCCAGTGTATGTGTTTGTTGTGTTTCAGACCAGCCACACCAGATGATGAGTTTATGTTGTGTTTGTTGAGTTTCAGACCAGCCATGCCAGATGATGAGTTTATGTTGTGTTTCAGACCAGCCACACCAGATGATGAGTTTATGTTGTGTTTGTTGTGTTTCAGACCAGCCATGCCAGATGATGAGTTTTTGTTGTGTTTAAGACCAGCCACACCAGACGATGAGTTTGTGTTGTGTTTGTTGTGTTTGTTATGTTTCAGACCAGCCACACCAGACGATGAGTTTGTGTTGTGTTTGTTGTGTTTCAGACCAGCCATACCAGACGATGAGTTTGTGTTGTGTTTGTTGTGTTTCAGACCAGCCACACCAGACGATGAGTTTGTGTTGTGTGCCATTCAAATAGATAGTCGTGGTGTCCTCAGCATTCAGCCAGACTTCAACAATGGTCGTAAACCATACAGACTCGAAGCTGGCATTCTCGGTTCTGGAAGAGGTTAGTGGCAATCGTCAAGCTGAGCAAAATTTTTGATTAAACAAATTAGATTTAAGTTTGTCTCATCTCCATAACATTGCAAAATTGTGTAGATTTATTAGATATTTTGTATGTATGTTTTTACATTTAATTGGAATTGTATGTTTTAAGTTGTCCAAGCAATATATGTTTACTGATATGTATTGTAAATTATGTCTGTTGTTGATCATTGATAGATGCGAATAACCTAAGAAATTGTGAAGAAAAAAATTAATCTTAATCAGTTTTATAAAGGTACATTTTGAGATATTTATTGTCTGACACCAATATTACTTTGTGCAAAATTAATGTTTCACAATATAAATAACTAACTTTTAAGCTGGATAAGCACTATACACATATGTAACATTCATAAATAGGTACCATAACATTTATATTACAATATGTTCATGATTTGCTTTACAACTAATAGAACTTTCATTATTTAATCAGCTAATCTGGAATATTTTTTAAAGAAATTACCTAGTTATACCCCGGTAAAAAACAACATCTATGAGGATGTTATGTAAATAAGTAAGACTTGGGCCAATTACGTTATATCATTTCCAATTACACACTAATTACAGCATACCAGTTCTAATTACACCACAAAAATACCAATTCCAATTACAGTTGCAAAATTCCAAAGAGTTTTAAATATGTACTCGAGTACCAAGGACATTGGTCTGGTCATGTGACTAATTTTCAGTGTTCATTAAACATGTTAAAACTATTGTTTTCATTGTTATTCCAATTAAAACCTAAACAGTTACATGATGTAATTGAAAAGTAATTGAAACTACCAATTACATTTTTACATTTTCCAATTCCAACTACTTTTAGAAACAAAACACCCATTCCGATTCCGGAATTTGTATTGGCATTTCAATTCCAATTACAGTGTAATTGTAGATGACAACATTATAAGTAGATGACAACATTATAAGTAGATGACAACATTATAAGTTGATGACAACATTATAAGTTGATAACAACATTCTGATATACACACCAATGTTAACTATTGTTTCTTTGCTTTTGTACAGATATGTTTGAATATGTATTGGAGCATACATCGAAGCAGTTAACAAGGTGGGTATACAGTAATTAACATGAACATTTATTACATATCCTTTTGTTTTATTCTAGTTTTAAAATCTTTAAAAAGAAAATTGGATTTATTAATTTTCAAACATAACAAACATGCTTTGAATGTGTGTGTGTGTGCGTGCGTGTGTGCAAAATTCTCTAGGGTTGCAATTAAAAATAAACTTATTATTGCAATTAAAAATAAACTTATTATTATTGCCTAATTGAAATTTTCTAAAAGTGATCAGTAAATGCAAAATATAGTATGTTTGTTTAAACAATTTTTGACAACGTGTGGACTTCTTCATTTTGTAACATTTGGTTTTGTTCTGGGATGAGCTCAGTTGTCAGCTCAAGAAACATATTACATTTTCTGTTCAATATTGGATATTTTATGTAAATCAACCTCTTCCTCAGTACACTGTTTTTGTACATTTTTAAAGCTAAGAATATGACATAGATTTTCTCTTGTGTTTCTTTAGTCAAGAACAATCTCGGGAATTAAAGATGTACAAAGAGGTGAGAATAAATCAATTAAATGTTCATCCTCACTTTAATTGTTTCACTCGTCTGATTTCAGACTCAGTTTGTGACAAATTAAACCTGTCTACTTTGAAGTTTGACATGTTGGCTCGGTTCCACACATTTGTTATTTAGTTTTGGGTGAAATCATCGGACAAACTGTTCAATTATTTTTGACGGCCCAAAATTCAGCGAAAAGGGCAAAAGATTATGATGGGCTAAGTTAATTGAGGAGGGAATTTTTTAATGAATTTTGGTATTAAAGTAAATTAATGATGTCATTTCTTATAAAGCTAACCAAATAATGACAACTGTGTTCAGTTTACTAGTCTTGTAGTGTATGGATGACCCAAATAGCAAGGTTGATCTGTAGCCTGCCTTAACAAATATAAAATACAAATATATGTGTAAATTCTATGATGTACTTCCCATACAGACATTTAGCAATTGCTTGTGTAATATATAAAATAACTTGACATAAATATACTTTCCATCAAACACATTTAATATGCTGTTTGTGTGATGAATCATGGCTACAACTATAATGTTAGTACTAATTTCATATTGGAATTGTTGTAGTTGTACAACAGGCATTCTGCATTTCTGGCAGAGTGCGTTGGACGGGAGTTTGAAATGGTAAGTCACAGTTCCTTTTTTATTGTGCATCACAGTTCTTGTTATTGTATGATGCAATGAATCCTGTGCAACTATGTGTCATTTTATTAAACGTAATATTCAACAATCCGTACCTCTTTTGAAACATATCTACTCAGTATTTATATATGTATATATATATTATTTATATTTTTTTAATAAACCATGGATTAAAAAAACTACATCAGCCAAACCACATAAGACTTTTTTCATAGTTCTGAAATGGAAAAAACAATGTTACAAACAAAAATGTCTCTTGTTAGTGGATCTTGGTATGAAGCCTTCTCCTGTAACAAAGAGAGCTTAGCACAAACCAGGCTGTTTACTGTGGCGTAGTGGTTAGAACAGTAGACTCTCAATCTCATTTCAAACCTTTAATTCACCCTACATTGCCACAGTTTGCTCAGTATAAATGAGTACTTGGTTACAGACAGTGGTGGATATGTGAGTGAATAGTCTGTACAGTAATTGCATCAACATTGAATGTTTCCCAGAGCAGTCAAGTTGGTGTTGGAATGAACAGGTCTGCCAGGGGGTGAAGTGTGAGGGAACAGGTCTGCCAGGGGGTGAAGGGTAAAGTGCAGTGGGTTGTCCTAAGGAACTGGATTCATCGCTGTATAAGAAGGAAGAAATATGGCAACATTGCATGGTTGTAAGAAACATGTTTAGATGTAGTTACTCAATGTTTACCTTTGTAACAATGTCACACAGTTACGCATGCATGCACACAAACACACACACATATACACAGTCAGCATGCACATGCACGCATGCATTCATGTGTGCACACATGCATGTACACGCACAGCACCGCTCTGCACCACACCGCACTGCACCACACACACACACACACACACACACACACACACAATAATATTTAAAGTAGCTGCTTGTGTTAGCAGCCCCCATGGATGTGCTCAGACTGTTTGTGTTTGCAGCCCCCCATGGATGTGCTCAGACTGTTTGTGTTTGCAGCCCCCCATGGATGTGCTCAGACTGTTTGTGTTTGTAGCCCCCCATGGATGTGCTCAGACTGTTTGTGTTTGTAGCCCCCCATGGAGGTGCTCAGACTGTTTGTGTTTGCAGCCCCCCATGGATGTGCTCAGACTGTTTGTGTTTGCAGCCCCCCATGGATGTGCTCAGACTGTTGGTGTTTGCAGCCCCCCATGGATGTGCTCAGACTGTTTGTGTTTGCAGCCCCCCATGGATGTGCTCAGACTGTTTGTGTTTGCAGCCCCCCATGGATGTGCTCAGACTGTTTGTGTTTGTAGCCCCCCATGGATGTGCTCAGACTGTTTGTGTTTGTAGCCCCCCATGGAGGTGCTCAGACTGTTTGTGTTTGCAGCCCCCCATGGATGTGCTCAGACTGTTTGTGTTTGCAGCCCCCCATGGATGTGCTCAGACTGTTGGTGTTTGCAGCCCCCCATGGATGTGCTCAGACTGTTTGTGTTTGCAGCCCCCCATGGATGTGCTCAGACTGTTTGTGTTTGCAGCCCCCCATGGATGTGCTCAGACTGTTGGTGTTTGCAGCCCCCCATGGATGTGCTCAGACTGTTTGTGTTTGCAGCCCCCATGGATGTGCTCAGACTGTTTGTGTTTGCAGCCCCCCATGGATGTGCTCAGACTGTTGGTGTTTGCAGCCCCCCATGGATGTGCTCAGACTGTTTGTGTTTGCAGCCCCCCATGGATGTGCTCAGACTGTTGGTGTTTGCAGCCCCCCATGGATGTGCTCAGACTGTTTGTGTTTGCAGCCCCCCATGGATGTGCTCAGACTGTTGGTGTTTGCAGCCCCCCATGGATGTGATCAGACTGTTTGTGTTTGCAGCCCCCCATGGATGTGCTCAGACTGTTTGTGTTTGCAGCCCCCATGGATGTGCTCAGACTGTTTGTGTTTGCAGCCCCCCATGGATGTGCTCAGACTGTTGGTGTATGCAGAGATTGGTGAGTCATCAGTCACTGCTGTGTGCCACATCTACTCACTCATAACACTCTACTGTGCTACATAACACTCTACTGTGCTACATAACACTCTACTGTGCTACATAACACTCTACTGTGCTACATAACACTGTACTTAGTACAGTTGTCAAGTACTACACTTTAACAAGATGTAACAAGCTAGTCATCCAAAGCAGAAAAAACCCAGATTGCAAGTGGACAAGGATGTAATGTGTAACCTGCCCTTCTGAGACATTTTATTTAAACATATTCACACTGCAAGCATTTACATAATCAGTAGATAATATGTTCCATTCATTTACCATCCTCTGTGAGAATGAGTACTTTATCATATCTAGTTTGTTCGTTCATTTTGTCAAATTAAATTTTGCATGAGGTTAACAAAAAAATAACAACTTTGGATAAGATTATTCAGCTATCCTATGATACATGTTACATGCCCCAGGCTGATGGTGAAGGAGAATTTGTCCTGATGTTCCTCTTTTCATTATTCTTTTATCTCTTGCAGAATCAGCCCAGAACTTTGAGTATGGTGACCTATATGTACAGTATTTCATGGAGCTTCCTGATGGTGAGTTTGTTGACTTCCACGGCACAGTCTTTACCCTGACACCTTGAAAGAAACATATTACGTACAGTTTGTTAACCACATAAATGTGGTTGAGCTTTCTACTGTTGAACTAAGATGAAAGAACAGCTGCTAGATGTGGCAGAGTAGAAGCCCAGTCACGGTCACCATAATGACACTGGTTGTGGTTAATCAAGTGTGTAGTGGTATTTAGTGTGTTCAGGTAGAACAATGTATGACCACGTGGAACAGGGATTCAGTGCAACACACTGTGTGGGGCCAGTAGCTGGACAGTTAGAGCACTGCATTCAGTGCAACACACTGTGTGGGGCCAGTAGCTGGACAGTTAGAGCACTGCATTCAGTGCAACACACTGTGTGGGGCCAGTAGCTGGACAGTTAGAGCACTGCATTCAGTGCAACACACTGTGTGGGGCCAGTAGCTGGACAGTTAGAGCACTGCATTCAGTGCAACACACCATGTGGGGCCAGTAGCTGGACAGTTAGAGCACTGCATTCAGTGCAACACACTGTGTGGGGCCAGTAGCTGGACAGTTAGAGCACTGCATTCAGTGCAACACACTGTGTGGGACCAGTAGCTGGACAGTTAGAGCACTGCATTCAGTGCAACACACCTTGTGAGGCCAGTAGCTTGACAGTTAGAGCACTGCATTCAGTGCAACACACTGTGTGGGGCCAGTAGCTGGACAGTTAGAGCACTGCACTTTCAGTTGACAGGTTCAAGTCCATCTGTTGCCATTTCGAGCTTGGACAATTTGGTTCTCCCCAAGTGGAGTGTAAGGTCTGCCAGAGGGTGGAGTGTAAGGTCTGCCAGGGTTGGAGTGTAAGGTCTGCCAGGGGGTGGAGTGTAAGGTCTGCCAGGCCATGGAGTGCAAGGTCTGCCAGGGGGTGGAGTGTAAGGTCTGCCAGGGGATGGAGTATAAGGTCTGCCAGGGCATGGAGTGTAAGGTCTGCCAGGGGGTGGAATGTAAGGTCTGCCAGGGGGTGGAGTGTAAGGTCTGCCAGGCCATGGAGTGCAAGGTCTGCCAGGGGGTGGAGTGTAAGGTCTGCCAGGGCGTGGACTACAAAGTCTGCCAGGGGGTGGAGTGTAAGGTCTGCCAGGGCGTGGACTGCAAGGTCTGCCAGGGGTGGAGTGTAAGGTCTGCCAGGGCGTGGACTACAAAGTCTGCCAGGGGGTGGAGTGTAAGGTCTGCCAGGGCGTGGACTGCAAGGTCTGCCAGGGGTGGAGTGTAAGGTCTGCCAGGGCGTGGACTGCAAGGTCTGCCAGGGCGTGGAGTGTAAGGTCTGCCAGGGGGTGGAGTGTAAAGTGATTAGAGTGGTCCCATGGACTGGATACTGCAAAGTGTAAGTTACCTCTACTTTAAAGTAACTCCTGGCTCTTGCCATGTTTGTTTGTGTTGTAGACTGGGTCCCCAAAGGCTGTCAGCATCTGTCCTGTTTGTGTCGTAGACTGGGTCCCCAAAGCCAAGGCTGTCAGCGTCTGTCCTGTTTGTGTTGTAGTCTGGATCCCCAACGGCTTTCAGTGTCTGTCCTGTTTGTGTTGTTGTCTGGGTCCCCAATGGCTTTCAGCGTTTGTCCTGTTTGTGTTGTTGTCTGGGTCCCCAATGGCTTTCAGCGTCTGTCCTGTTTGTGTTGTAGACTGCGTACCCAACGTCTATCAACATATGTCCTGTTTGTGTTGTAGACTGCGTCCCCAATGGTTGTCAACATCTGTCCTGTTTGTGTGTTGTAGGCTGGGTCCCCAATGGCTGTCAGTGTATGTCGTGTTTGTGTTGTAGACTGGGTCCCCAAAGGCAATCAGCATCTGTCCTGTTGGTGTTGTAGACTGGGTCCCCAATGGCTGTCAACATCTGTCCTGTGTGCGTTGTAGACTGGGTCCCCAAAGGCTGTCAGCATCTGTCCTGTTTGTGTTGTAGACTGGGTCCCCAATGGCTGTCAACATCTGTCCTGTTTGTGTTGTAAACTGGGTCCCCAATGGTTGTCAACATCTGTCCTGCTTGTGTATTGTAGGCTGGGTCCCCAATGGCTGTCAACATCTGTCCCGATGGTGTGTTGTAGGGTGGGTCCCCAATGGTTGTCAACATCTGTCATGTGTGTGTTGTAGGCTGGGTCCCCAATGGTTGTCAACATCTGTCCTGTGTGTGTTGTAGACTGTCAGCATCCTGTCGGCATCTGTCCTGTTTGTGTTGTAGACTGGGTCCCCAACGGCTGTCAACATCTGTCCTGTTTGTGTGTTGTAGGCTGGGTCCCTAACTGCTGTCAACATCTGTCCTGTTTGTGTGTTGTAGACTGGGTCCCCAATGGCTGTCAACATCCGTCCTGTTTGTGTTGTAGACTGTTGGCATCTGTCCTGTTTGTGTTGTAGACTGGGTCCCCAACGGCGTTCAGCATCTGTCCTGTTTGTGTTGTTGACTGGGTCCCCAATGGCTGTCAACATTTGTCCTGTTTGTGTTGTAGACTGTTGGCATCTGTCCTGTTTGTGTTGTAGACTGGGTCCCCAACGGCGTTCAGCATCTGTCCTGTTTGTGTTGTTGACTGGGTCCCCAATGGCTGTCAGCTTCTGTCCTGTTTGTGTTGTTGACGGTCCCCAATGAGTGTCAGCTTCTGTCCTGTTCAGGGATGGGTTCAAGTACCCGAGTTCTTGAGTACTTGTGTACTTAAGTACAGCAAGTACTGTATTTGGACTTGTACTTATACTTGCCATTTTGCTGAGTGCAGTACTTGTTCTTGAACTTGTACTTGACTGTCAAAGTACTTGGACTTGGGAAGTACTTTCCCAAGTACTTTTTTTATGTTTTCGTTAAATATTTGGCTCCATCTAAAGAATTAGATTTTTTTAATTAGCTACATATTTGTAGTGCATTGATACTTTAATATGAATATTAATGATGATTACTTCTTTCTAATTGCAGAAAAAGCATGCTGATTTATATGTGCTATTGCTCGTTATAATTGCCCATTGAATAGATAAATTATATACATCATTATTGCACAAAAAAAACAGCAAAATCACGAGTAATGTTACATTACTCTACATTCTAACAAAGGCTTCCCACACAGCTTTAGCTCATCTGCCACCCTTGAGCATGGAGCACACTGGGCTGGTAAAGTGTCACACACACATATGGGTAATCAATTTGCAGTACTTTCACATGTAACAATATATCTCTGTGAAGATTTAGGAACTGGCGGCTGGCCAGGCCGTGCTAAGTAGAAAGTAGTGGGTCAATCAGCTTGAAACAAGCACTTTGTACTGCAAGGCTGATAAAAACAAGAAAGCAAGCCCAGTCAGTAGGGCTGTGGCTCACTATCAGCTCAGAGCAGTAATCTAACTTTTACTTTGGGCAATGCAACAGCCTGGAACTGGGTTGAAATCTTCTTTGTTGTTGAGCCAGAGCCTGCAAAAAAATTCCAACAAGGGGAGCATTTAACTGGCCAATCCGGCTTGTAACTACATTTGTATTGCTTAATCTTAATTCCAAGAACTCCACAACAAAGAAATCCTTGCCTGGCCTTTTATTGCCTTCCCAATTGTCATTGACACCTGTCCACAGTCCTAACTCAGTTCATTGATGTTCTCTCCAATGTTATAACTGGTAAGCACTTACACCCCAGTCAGTTTCCTTCATGGTTTCCCATTTATGACTGACGCCTGCTCTGTTGTTTTAAAAACTACATGCCTAGTGGAACCACAAGGCCACAGTTATTTGTGTAATCATCCAGACAGGCATAGGCTGACAGATCACAAGTTTGAACACATTATGTTTGTTGGATGCAACCAGAAATAAATGAACATTTCATGATTTGATGCAAAATGCCAGTATTGTATGCGTTGACTTAAATAATGAATACATGCATAATACTGCTGCTTTTGTGTTTTCATCGCTTTGACCTTCACCATTATGAAACATAAATGTAGTGTTCGATATACTTGACTGTACTTGACTACAATTTTCTAAATACTTTGTACTTGTACTTGAATTTTTCACAAAGTATTTGTACTTGCCTATATTTTTTAGACGAGTACATGGACTTGTACTTGGACTTGGCAAAATTGAAAATACTTGTACTTTAGTACATTGCCCATGTACTTGACCCATCGCTGGTCCTGTTTGTGATGTAGACTGGGTCTCCAAAGGCTGTCACCGTCTGTCCTATTTGTGTGGTAGACTAGATCCCCATAGTTATCAGCATCTGTCCTGTTTGTGTTGTAGACTGGATCCCCAATGGTTGTCAGCATCTGTCCTCTTTGTGATGTAGACTGGATCCCCTACGGCTGTCAGCTTCTGTCCTGTTTGTGTTGTATACTGGATCCCCAACAGTTATCAGCATCTGTCCTGTTTGTGTTGTAGACTGGATCCTCAATGGCTATCAGCGTCTGTCCTGTTTGTGCTGTAGACTGGGTCCCCAACTGCTGTCAGCATCTGTCCTGTTTGTGTTGTAGACTGGGTCCCCAATGGCAGTCAGCGTCTGTCTGGTGTCACACAGACCTGCAGCACAAAGACAGTGGACCGTGTAAGTTGAACATGTCTGTCACTAATGTGTTAACACATGTGTACAAACTGCACTCGTTGAACAGTTGCACATCTACGACACAGTAGTATAGTGGTAGCATCTTGTCATCTCGGTCACGACTGCGATTCTCTTTCCAACCATCAATAACCGTGGCAGCTTTCTTCAGTCTCTAATAGCTGCTGTTATTGAGAGGTCTGTAGATGTTTATTTAATGGTAACTGTTATTATTATTATAATTATTATAACATGCATTGATAGCAACTTTAAAGGTACAATTACTATTAATATAATGAATAGTTTTCAATTGTCGCTCTAACTTAATTGGTTTCTCCTTCTTTAGGATGAAGTCGCCTACTTCAGCTTTCCATTCAACTTTGAACTTCTGCACAAGAAGAACCCGTTGAATGAGAAGGAGATAGGTATGTCCAAGATACAATGAGAAACAGGCAGTAGGAAATACATTATTGATCAGACACAATTTTGAACATGTAATAAAAATTTCTTATTTCTGGTTGGTTAAAAACAAATTAACCATTCAGTTTAATGAAGGCAGTGTGAACTGATTCTTTAATTGAAAATCATAAGAAATTAAGACTTTTTTGATTTGTTTATAAACTAATGTAAAATAGAGGAACTTGTGAAATATGATGAATAGAAAGCATCAAGGTAACATGACAATTCATAATGTACCAATTGTGACAATTTGATGAGATTGCGTGAACATCTGTCATGTCAATCTGGCATGTCAAAAGTCAATGTCATGTAATCAAATGATTTTTCAGTGTCTTATGAATTTGAAACTCAAAACTAGCCACCCGCTTTGAACTTGGCTTTCCTCATATAAAGTAGCTTTTAAGAGCATAAGCAAAATATTTAAAATGTTTGGTTAGATTTCTTATTTTGTATTAAATTGGTTTCAAACTGTAAAAATGTATAATAAGAAATGTATCATAACCTTACAGTGTTGGTGCATAGTTATGTGAGGGATTCAGTTAGACAGCAGTATATTCCAACATAGTAATGTGAGGGATTCAGTTAGACAGCAGTATATTCCAACATAGTTATGTGAGGGATTCAGTTAGACAGCAGTATATTCCAACAAAGTTATGTGAGGGATTCAGTCAGACAGCAGTATATTCCAACATCTTCATTTACAAAAACACCAGTAACAATGGAGCATTTCACGTTGGAAATTCCCACCAGAAATGTTAAATTATAACTGTATGGATTTTGTAAACTGGCATTAATATTTTGGAAACTTAAGTCAGAATGGTAAAAAAATAGGCTCTTCACAAATAATGACTTATAATTTAACCGATATTGGGAATCACTATGGTTAGCAGTTTAATATTTTAAACAGTTAATGGGCCAAATTTTGCTAGATGACAATAAAATGTAAATTGATGAGTAATCAGTTGTTGGAATGGTGGATTGGTGGAATAATTTCAGCGTCAGAGGGGCTGATGAAATGGCCGCAGTTATTCATTGAAGTTCTCTCGTTGGACTCTTGGGGGCGCTTCCGCACAGAGGGGTATGGCTACATGACACTACCAAGTAATCCTGGTGAGAAAATTATGCACAATTCTGAAATCAGTACAGGCATAAATGGTATATTATTAGATACAATGTGATTGTACTGAGTTAAGTAATTGATGTCACTACTTGGTGGTCTCCATTGTCTTAATGTACAGTCCATTCAGCTACCTATATCAACCTGTCATTGATGTCACAACTTGGTGGTGTCCATTGTCTTAATGTACAGTCCATTCAACTACCTATATCAACCCATCATTGATGTCACAACTTGGTGGTCTCCATTGTCTTAATGTACAGTCCATTCAACTACCTATATCAACCCATCATTGATGTCACAACTTGGTGGTCTCCATTGTCTTAATGTACAGTCCATTCAGCTACCTATATCAACCTGTCATTGATGTCACAACTTGGTGGTGTCCATTGTCTTAATGTACAGTCCATTCAGCTACCTATATCAACCCATCATTGATGTCACAACTTGGTGGTGTCCATTGTCTTAATGTACAGTCCATTCAGCTACCTATATCAACCTGTCATTGATGTCACAACTTGGTGGTGTCCATTGTCTTAATGTACAGTCCATTCAGCTACCTATATCAACCCATCATTGATGTCACAACTTGGTGGTGTCCATTGTCTTAATGTACAGTCCATTCAACTACCTATATCAACCCATCATTGATGTCACAACTTGGTGGTGTCCATTGTCTTAATGTACAGTCCATTCAGCTACCTATATCAACCTGTCATTGATGTCACAACTTGGTGGTGTCCATTGTCTTAATGTACAGTCCATTCAGCTACCTATATCAACCCATCATTGATGTCACAACTTGGTGGTGTCCATTGTCTTAATGTACAGTCAATTCAACTACCTATATCAACCCATCATTGATGTCACAACTTGGTGGTGTCCATTGTCTTAATGTACAGTCCATTCAACTACCTATATCAACCCATCATTGATGTCACAACTTGGTGGTCTCCATTGTCTTAATGTACAGTCCATTCAACTACCTATATCAACCCATCATTGATGTCACAACTTGGTGGTGTCCATTGTCTTAATGTACCGTCCATTCAACTACCTATATCAACCCATCATTGATGTCACAACTTGGTGGTGTCCATTGTCTTAATGTACAGTCAATTCAACTACCTATATCAACCTGTCATTGATGTCACAACTTGGTGGTCTCCATTGTCTTAATGTACAGTCCATTCAACTACCTATATCAACCCGTCATTGATGTCACAACTTGGTGGTGTCCATTGTCTTAATGTACAGTCCATTCAACTACCTATATCAACCCATCATTGATGTCACAACTTGGTGGTGTCCATTGTCTTAATGTACCGTCCATTCAACTACCTATATCAACCCATCATTGATGTCACAACTTGGTGGTGTCCATTGTCTTAATGTACAGTCAATTCAACTACTTATATCAACCCGTCATTGATGTCACAACTTGGTGGTGTCCATTGTCTTAATGTACAGTCCATTCAACTACCTATATCAACCCATCATTGATGTCACAACTTGGTGGTGTCCATTGTCTTAATGTACAGTCCATTCAACTACCTATATCAACCTGTCATTGATGTCACAACTTGGTGGTCTCCATTGTCTTAATGTACAGTCCATTCAACTACCTATATCAACCCATCATTGATGTCACAACTTGGTGGTGTCCATTGTCTTAATGTACAGTCCATTCAACTACCTATATCAACCCATCATTGATGTCACAACTTGGTGGTCTCCATTGTCTTAATGTACAGTCCATTCAACTACCTATATCAACCCATCATTGATGTCACAACTTGGTGGTGTCCATTGTCTTAATGTACCGTCCATTCAACTACCTATATCAACCCGTCATTGATGTCACAACTTGGTGGTGTCCATTGTCTTAATGTACAGTCAATTCAACTACCTATATCAACCCATCATTGATGTCACAACTTGGTGGTGTCCATTGTCTTAATGTACAGTCCATTCAACTACCTATATCAACCTGTCATTGATGTCAAAACTTGGTGGTGTCCATTGTCTTAATGTACAGTCAATTTTACGCAGGATATGTAATATAATAACTACAACAAGACAGTCTTAAGAAGTCGTACACTGAACAGATAGATATGAGGCGACCGTGTCAGGTGTAGATGAGTTTTGGTGCATAAACATATTAAGTACATGCAGTGGCTCCCCCAGGTGTGTTCCGCATGAACATCCACTGCTGGCGACCGGCTGGGCGATCCTGCATTTCGAACCTGCGGAGATTCTTCATTGGGGGCTCCCCGGAGCTGGAGGACCCCCTGGCCAGCTCCGTGCCAGCATCCTTCGAGGTGACACATTATTAACAAGAACAGTAATAACTGCAGTTCAAAAACAACAATAACAACAGTAATTGTTGATGGTTTGTTCAACATTGTGATAATCCTTGAAATACTTATTTCTTCTTCCCCTTGGTTCCTTGAGGGGTGGGCCACATCACTTGATCTGTTCACACCTCTTGATGAGTCACCCCTATCTATCGCGATCTTCTGCTGCTCTCTCCCACTCTTGGCTGCTCCCCCGTCCTTCCAAGATCTCTCTTAACACTCTCCTTCCGTCTTAATGTTGGTCTTCCTCTTCTCCTTCTACCACATCTTCTGTTTGGTCTCTTTGTCAATCTCTCCTCACTCATTCTCTGTATGTGTCCTGTCCAGCACAGTCTGCTCCCCACTACCTTCATCCTCCCCACTACCTTCATCCTCCCCGCTACCTTCATCCTCCCCGCTACCTTCATCCTCCCCGCTACCTTCATCCTCCCCGCTACCTTCATCCTCCCCACTACCTTCATCCTCCCCGCTACCTTCATCCTCCCCGCTACCTTCATCCTCCCCGCTACCTTCATCCTCCCCGCTACCTTCATCCTCCCCGCTACCTTCATCCTCCCCGCTACCTTCATCCTCCCCGCTACCTTCATCCTCCCCGCTACCTTCATCCTCCCCGCTACCTTCATCCTCCCCGCTACCTTCATCCTCCCCCCTACCTTCATCCTCCCCGCTACCTTCATCCTCCCCGCTACCTTCATCCTCCCCGCTACCTTCATCCTCCCCGCTACCTTCATCCTCCCCGCTACCTTCATCCTCCCCGCTACCGTCATCCTCCCCGCTACCGTCATCCTCCCCGCTACCTTCATCCTCCCCGCTACCTTCATCCTCCTGGCTACCTTCATCCTCCCCGCTACCTTCATCCTCCCCGCTACCTTCATCCTCCCCGCTACCTTCATCCTCCCCGCTACCTTCATCCTCCCCGCTTCCTTCATCCTCCCCGCTACCTTCATCCTCCCCGCTACCTTCTTCCTCCCCGCTACCTTCATCCTCGGGTGTTTCTTTATTCCTTTTGTTTCTCTTAATTCCCCAATCTTCTTTCTTCTTGTTTCACTCTGGTAAAACTATGAGTGTTTAAATGTGTATGATTATTTCAACAATTAAGAAGAAATTTGTCATCGAAAGTATTCAATTATGCATACTTTGTTTCATATACGTATATACTTTTGTCGTATAATTTGATATACACTTTCTTGCATTTAGACTACTGCATATCTCAAACTGTTATACCTTTTAATTTAATTATCCTGAACAAAATATAAGAACTTTAGTAAAACTAGTACCAATTCCAAAGCTGGCGATAATTTTGCAATCTGGGATGAAACAACAAATGAACATGTATAGTGATCATTATTTTTGAATAAGTTATTATAATTGAATTTTTGCAATTTCAGGGGAAACATATAAGCAAGTTTGGTTTCAAAACAGTGTCCACAGGCTTTGTGACAGTCAAGCTGAACATGATACAGCAAGCACAGTAAGTTGTCACAACACAAAGTTGTCATAGCAACTTGTAATGTTGTCATAGCAACATGTCAAGTTGTCATAGCAATAGGTAATGGCAGAGGTGAGATGATTGGTTATCTTTGAGCAATGATGAAACACATGCGTATGTGCATGCCAAGTTACAAACAAAGTAAAAGTAATATCATATGGTGCATGTGTACGCATCCTTGCATGTTTGTGCGTGTGCACACATGTATGTATTAGAGTTATATTTTATTAAAATTTTTGAAAATATTTTGAAAATAGCAGCTCTGATGTTTCATATACAGATGGCAATACATCCATGACAAGATGTCAGTACGCTGCCTATGTAAGTCAGATGTAATGATATTAAATGGTGTTCCCACTGTCTCCCTCAATAGTCTCTGCTTCCTCTGTAGAGCATACTTGCAAACAAAGGCTGCCAAGAAGAAGTCTGGTTCCATTATGAATCATCTTGGGTATGTCACTTTTTCACCAATTTATATATTTACCTATCAGCTGTGGCGTCTCAACTAAACTTAACAGTTTTGGTTTTGTTTCTCCTCTCAATAATCTTCAGGCATATTCTAAGAGCGTTCGCACAGGTCACGAAAGTCTGAATGAATTTGATTTTTCTGTTAGAGTACCATTAAATATTCTTGAAGTTAATTGTCAGGAGCATTCAGGTACAGTGACAAGTTGATTGTCAGGAACATTCTGGTACAGTGACAAGTTGATTGTCAGGAACATTCAGGTACAGTGACAAGTTGATTATCAGGAACATTCAGGTACAGTGACAAGTTGATTGTCAGGAACATTCAGGTACAGTGACAAGTTGATTATCAGGAACATTCTGGTACAGTGACAAGTTGATTGTCAGGAGCATTCAGGTACAGTGACAAGTTGATTGTCAGGAACATTCTGGTACAGTGACAAGTTGATTGTCAGGAACATTCAGGTACAGTGACAAGTTAATTGTCAGGAGCATTCAGGTACAGTGACAAGTTGATTGTCAGGAACATTCTGGTACAGTGACAAGTTGATTGTCAGGAACATTCAGGTACAGTGACAAGTTGATTGTCAGGAACATTCAGGTACAGTGACAAGTTGATTATCAGGAACATTCAGGTACAGTGACAAGTTGATTGTCAGGAACATTCCGGTACAGTAACAAGTTGTTTGACAAAATCTTTTCACGAATATGTCGTCGCAAACCCGTCATTAATTTATGTTGCCAAAACTGGCGAATTTCATGAAGAAATATTGTAGAGAGGTGGAGAGCAATGGGCTTGATTTTGTCTGCATAATCATAATAAAGTTAGAATTTTATATCAAACTGTGCATCTGCCTTCTTCATCTTCATCTTCTTCATCTCCAAAATCTTGTGAATATGTCATCATCATCTGTGCCAACTCGATTAATTTTTTTTAATGGAATTCTGTGTTATCTAAAAATTGCTTTAATAATTGATATGGAAAATACCTGCTAATATATTTGAAAAGCGTTCCTAGAATTGTTAAGAGTCTGTCCCCTTCAATTTTAAAAACACATCAGTGAATAAATGTTATTGAAATGTGAAAAATATTAGAAGTTTTACAAAACTCCTGTTGTTTGTCTTAGTCAAGGTGGATACTTTAAATCTGCCTGGAACTGCCTGCTATGTCTATCATCTCCCAGCACATCCCTCCATCACCCACAATCCCAGGAACTGGCTGCTATGTCTGTCATCTCCCACTACATCTCTCCATCACCCACATTCCCAGGAACCGCCTGCTATGTCTGTCATCTCCCACTACATCTCTCCATCACCCACATTCCCAGGAACCGCCTGCTATGTCTGTCATCTTCCAGCACATCTCTCCATCACCCACATTCCCAGGAACTGCCTGCTATGTCTGTCATCTCCCAGCACATCTCTCCATCACCCACATTCCCAGGAACCGCCTGCTATGTCTGTCATCTCCCAGCACATCTCTCCATCACCCACATTCCCAGGAACCGCCTGCTGTCTGTCATCTCCCACTACATCTCTCCATCACCCACATTCTCAGTCATTCATCTATAAATTATTATAATTTTAAATTGTTATCATTGATAGATGACTTTATCATATCAAGTTGCATTATTCGCTTTTGGGTGGACATACAGATGTATACAGATTCCCCTCTAGGGTTGACTAGTGAAAGTTGTCTTATGTTGAGCCCATTGATATGTAATTATAAAGTCGACTTGAATTGTAATGTTTCATTCTCAGGTATTCTGCAGTCCACGCCAACATCATGAGTGTACTAGGTAAGTTTCAGCTTGCCAGTGACCCAATGTACTCATAAATCTATACAGTATGACGTACATAGAATGGGCAACATGTTTTCCTTTCTAAATGTTTCAACTAAGCCAATGACTAGTAAGGTTTTTGTGTAAAAATTGGCTGAATATTGTTTAAATTGTTAAATATTATTTGGTGGATATGAATTTACTATCCAACATGACAAACTATTTATACCTATGAAACGTGAAAATTTTCCTTGTGGCACAAGATATTTCCTGTGATATTTGTGATGCTGTATTAAAACAATGTAGGTTAGATTAACTAAAAACCATTCATAACGTCTGATGTCGACATATTTATTTCTTCATCGTCATGTCTTCATTTTCTACTCTCAGTGCTAAATTTTAGCATATAATGTACTTGATTAAAGTCACTGTTACATATGAACTAATGATAAGTTTGGTTATGTATAAAAGTAGCATCAAGTCTCCCTCCTCAATTCATTCAGCCCATCGAGAATCAGATTTGTTATAATATGAGCAATATGAGCAGTCTTTTTAATAAGAGTGCAGACTTATGTTAAAATTGTTGAAAGAATGGAGTTTGATCATTTGATTGGGAAACTTGTGAAAGTGTAAATAGCTGCATGTTCATGAAAATGTTCAAGTTGTAAATATATAAATCTCGATTTTCTTCTCACCACATCTATTGATTTACTTACTCTATGTTGAGTAAAAACGAATTTAATAGTTTGTCAAATAATTTTACCAAAACTAATTAACAAATTAGTACGAATAAGCTAGTGTTGTAGAGGATACCAGCTAGATAGGTTCATAAGCTAGCATGTCATAGAGAATACCAGCTAGATAGGTTCATGAGCTAGTGTGTCATAGAGGATACCAGCTAGATAGGTTCATAAGCTAGTGTGTCGTAGAGGATACCAGCTAGATAGGTTCATAAGCTAGTGTGTCATAGAGGATACCAGCTAGATAGGTTCATAAGCTAGTGTGTCGTAGAGAATACCAGCTAGATAAGTTCATAAGCTAGCGTGTCATAGAGGATACCAGCTAGATAGGTTCATAAGCTAGTGTGTCGTAGAGGATACTAGCTAGATAGGTTCATAAGCTAGTGTGTCTGACTGTCGTAGAGGATACTAACTAGATAGCATGTCATAGAGGATACCAGTTAGATAGGTTCATAAGCTAGCGTGTCGGACTGTTGTAGAGGATAGAGCTAGATTGCATGTCATAGAGGATACCAGTTAGATACGTTCATAAGCTAACGTGTCATAGAGGATACCAGCTAGATAGGTTCAGAAGCTAGCATGTCGTACAGGATACCAGCTAGATAGGTTCATAAGCTAGCGTGTCATAGAGGATACCAGTTAGATAGGTTCATAAGCTAGCGTGTCGTAGAGGATACCAGCTAGATAGGTTCATAAGCTAGCGTGTCGTAGAGGATACCAGCTAGATAGGTTCATAAGCTAGCGTGTCGTAGAGGATACCAGCTGGATAGGTTCATAAGCTAGCGTGTCGTAGAGGATACCAGCTAGATAGGTTCATAAGCTAGCATATCGTACAGGATACCAGCTAGATAGGTTCAGAAGCTAGCATGTCATAGAGGATACCAGCTAGATAGGTTCATAAGCTAGCGTGTCGTAGAGGATACCAGCTGGATAGGTTCATAAGCTAGCGTGTCATAGAGGATACCAGCTAGATAGGTTCATAAGCTAGCGTGTCATAGAGGATACCAGCTGGATAGGTTCATAAGCTAGCGTGTCGTAGAGGATACCAGCTAGATAGGTTCATAAGCTAGCGTGTCATAGAGGATACCAGCTAGATAGGTTCAGAAGCTAGCGTGTCGTAGAGGATACCAGCTGGATAGGTTCATAAGCTAGCGTGTCGTAGAGGATACCAGCTGGATAGGTTCATAAGCTAGCGTGTCATAGAGGATACCAGCTGGATAGGTTCAGAAGCTAGCGTGTCGTAGAGGATACCAGCTGGATAGGTTCATAAGCTAGCGTGTCGTAGAGGATACCAGCTAGATAGGTTAATTTTCCCACGAAATGATTCCAAGACGAGATGAGTGAACTAACTGAATTGAGGAGGGAACTTGACGTGGTGTTGCCGTGGGTTACAGAGGCGTTCCAACAGGCAAAGAGGCGGATGATGGCTGCAAGAGACAACTTACACACAGAATACATCGAAACACTGAGGATGTTCGACGCAGGTGACACAGAGGCATGATACGTCACCAGAGGCAGGACTACATATTGGTGATCTGACATATAAGTCAACCGACATTACTGACACGTCACCGCCAATGATGGCAACATGCAGGACAATGGCGACACACTAAACGTGTCCGCAGCAGCATAAGTGATAGTGGTCACTTATGGTTGCATTAACCATACAGGTCGATATCGAGCAAAGCCATCGAGCACTCCACAGGTATTCAAAGACAGTGGTAGGTGAGATTATTCCCATCAAGTGCTATGGAGGATGCAAGGCAAACAGTGATGATACAGCTCAGGACATGAACACTTTCTTCGCGGTGCACAACTTGTCCATGTGTAGCACATGTCCGAGCCAGGTCCAGCGACGGAGCTTCAGCAGCTTTGTGATTCCAGGTCATCATGCAGTACTGTTGCCGGATAACTGTCCAACAGTCAGGCCATGCATCATGACCAACAACGACAAACAATCGCATCGGTGAACAGCCATGTCTCCGAGGCATAGAGCAGTACACTCACAATGTATGGCAAATGTATTGTATGGCATATATATTCTATTCTCTCAGCTTTGTGAATATGATTCCTGTCAAGATTAAGATGTGTCTTATTTTTGGGAAGTTTATAAATATGTGACATGTCAAAATATAAAATGTTTCTGGTTCATGTAGCAGCATTGTTACATACACTTTATATCTGTGTCATAAATAGTTGTAATTAATTAGGGATTTAAATATTGTGTACATAGATTAATAACATGTAGCCTGTTTTGTAAATAAATAGTCATGTACATTTGTATTATGACATACTAGGTAAGTTATCATGATTGATAAAGGTATATTCTTACACGGTATCCAGTCCTTGGGACTGCTCAAAGCGCTTTACACTTCACCCCTGGCAGACCTGTTCATTCCAACACCACCTCGACTTCTCTGGGAAGCATTCAGCCATGCTTCAATTTCTGCGCGAAGACTATTCGTTCAGATATCCACCTCTGTCTGTTGCCAGGTACTCATTTATTCAGCTGAGTGAACTGTTGCAACGTGGGTTGGAAAAAATTGCCAAAGCTTCGAAACAGCAGCAAGAGGATTAGAATTTGGCTCGTCTGCAAACTAACAGCACACACTGAGTGCATATAACCTTGTATAAAACATCACGCATTAAAAATAACTTGGAAACGTTTATGAAAAACAATATTTATTAATTAATACCACTCGTAATGACGGTCATGAAAAACAACATTTATTAATGCATATCAAATTCACCGCACAATTTTAATGAGAACTGGTAAACAACAGAAATGATAATGTCTATGAGTGATATTTTTGACATGACATCATGATGATATAATTTGATGAGAACACATTATGAATATAGAACGCTGGAGTAAGTGAATCTAAGGCAGGATTAGAGCAATGGGGCTGGTTAGTCTAGCGTAAAATGTTGCTGTGGTGTGCCACCATCCACATTTAGTGAACACCTAGTGATAGCAATAGCAGCACTGTTAGCGAGGTCCTTTGTACAACCAAACTGAAAACAAAACTTAAAACTGCAAACTCAGCAACCATGGTTTTGTTGAGTTGAGGTCACTCAACGGTGTGAGTCAGCAGCAGGGTGGGTGACAGTGACTCATGTCATATCGTGTCACCCACTCAAGGGGTCGTCGCGACAATTTATGGCATAGAGGAGTTTCTCACGAGTGAGCTGCTCGCTCGAATACTGTGGCAACTTGATCATGAAGAGACAGGTCTCTGTGCGCACATAGCGGGAGTCAGGAGTCCCTGAAACCACCGAGCACAAACCTTCACTCAGTCGTCATCTAACTAAGCATTAAAAAGATACTTTCATGGGGTATATCATGTTTACATTGCATGTGGAAGGGAATATACTTTACGAGGGTTTATAATATGCCCATAGAATTGTGAAAGCCTCACCACATTGAATTTTGTCCACACCACAGGTATTCAAAATTGTCGATAACTGTTGGTGAATGTACTGAGTGGAAAGGTTATCTATAAATAGATAACGGTGAAATTAGAATAAAAAATTTAATCAAAACCACATTTGGGCTGTCAAATGTTAGAATAGATACAATTTACACTATATAATATGATGTTACAATACAGTTTACACTATACAACATGATGTTACAATATATGTATGACATGATGTTACAATACAGTGTACACTGCAAGACATGATGTTACAATACAGTGTACACTGCAAGACATGATGTTACAATACAGTGTACACTGCAAGACATGATGTTACAATACAGTGTACACTGCAAGACATGATGTTACAATACAGTGTACACTGCAAGACATGATGTTACAACAGACAGACAGTCACAAACTACTCCATAGTATAGATGTTTTATCTAAGTGCAACCAAATGCTTTCAATATGTCTGCCTGCCTACCTGATCCATCTGGTGGGGCGATCTTCATGGGGTAGGGGGGCACATGGGCAGTGTCCAGGCCCCCGTCCTTACAAGGACAGATTTGCGGGATGCGTTTCTGGTTGCAGGCAAACTTGACAAATCTGCCCAGTTCATCCTGGGAGAAACCCTCGAGTACGCTCCAGAAATACTGGATGTGGGGGTCAGTCTCGGCCAGGCCTACTTGGTACATCGTGTGAGCCTACAACAGGACCAATACTCTCTCTGACACAACTTACACAGCAGTGTTTTCATTTACCCTCATTAAATCTACATCCTCAAATCATTTAGCCCATCGCAAATCAGGTTAGTTGATGTTGAAATCTGTAGTGCAGAAATAGTTTAAGTAATACCATGTATATTCAGTCGGTTTAATAAAAAGTGAAAGTGTGAATAGTATATAGAGGCAGAGTGTTTTTGCCCTTTTTTGCTGAATTTTGACTGGGCCCAGCTGGAAGATAATTTAATAGTTTGTCCAGCAATCTAATCAAACCTAAATGACACATTTTTACAAATGAGCTAGCATGTTGAAGTGGAACTAGCTATATTTGATTTTTCGTGAAATGATTCTAAAAATGACATGAGCAAAACATTTAATTGCAGAGGAAGCTTTAAATATGAGTATTTCAATCCAGCGCTTCCCCAAAATGAAAATAAGAACTATTCAGGTCTGAAAAACGTCATGCTGGTTTCATGTGGAAGCCAGCACCGACAATGTTGTTGCTAACTGCAGGTAG
This sequence comes from Lamellibrachia columna, assembly GCA_963662155.1. Taxonomy (NCBI): domain Eukaryota; kingdom Metazoa; phylum Annelida; class Polychaeta; order Sabellida; family Siboglinidae; genus Lamellibrachia; species Lamellibrachia columna. Next base: position 25,820,061 of record OY759269.1, read on the forward strand.
ACTGACATACACAAACGTTGTGCGTAAACACTGACCTTGAGAAAGTCAAGATTAACGAGAGGAAGTCCACACGTTCTCAGTTCCATGTCTGCCGCCGTTGCTAGGGGCAACAGTTGAACAGGAAGGATGGACGCCATGCCAGCCCGGAGCGTCAGCATGCGTTCCTCACAGCATAACTCGCGCATGCGTAAGTCACATATTGCTTGAGTATACTGCTGCTTGTTCTCTAGGCTGAACACACGAACAACAGCATCAGGGATGCAGTCAACATTAAATGTCGGATCACTGTTATATTACCAATTATGTGAATGTGATACATAGTATATACATAGTATATACATAGTATAAACTATGTATATACAGTGGAACCTCACTATTAAAGTCACCCTTGGTTTTGGGCTAAAGTGACCTGAATAGTGAGGTGGCCATATTAGCAGGGTTAATAAAGCAAGGTTCAACTGTATTCGAACATATTGACCACCAAAATGTGTTTTTATGAACCACATTAAAAAATATAGTGTGACCATTTTCTGATTATGAATATTGAATATGCAATGAAAACATGATATTTGAGTCAAAACATTAAAATTAAACAAATAACAGTCATTAAACATATTTGGGTCACCAAGATGTCGGAATATAATATATTAAATATGTTGATCAGTAGTATGTTTTACTTATTTTACTAAGACCAAACAAACTGGATTTAAATTGTACACAAAAAAACGTTCTTTTCAAGTCCAGAAACGTAAGCACCAAATCTGTTAGTTTTGCTTTTGTTCTTAATGGTGCAGAATCTGATAGTTTTATTATAAAGTCATGTTACAAAGTATAAACTATATAATATATAGATTCTGCACCATTAAGAACAAAAGCAAAACTAACAGATTTGGTGCTTACGTTTCTGGACTTGAAAAGAAAGTTTTTTTGTGTACAATTTAAATCCAGTTTGTTTGGTCTTAGTAAAATAAGTAAAACATACTACTGATCAACATATTTAATGTACACAATAACGTTTTAATCTGATATTGTCAGGAATGAGACAGGGTCTAGCATGTTTTGTGTATGTGTAGGGTTTTAGGGCAAAATGTGAAAAATGCCAATTTGTGAATGATAACATTTTTTAATTGAAATCTGCATTATAAATTTCAGCCATTGCTTTGATATTGGATTCTTAAGATATTCCAATGTACAACTTTCCATCTACATTCCGAGGATATAACACAAAACTGAGTTTTTCTCAAAAGCAACGTATTTATTTTGTTTTGCCCTGAAACTCTTCCCTTCATGTGTGGCATTGCATACTTACTTGACCCGGGTTGTCTTGCCATTGGGGATGAGTTCGACGTCCTCCCCTGTGAGGGTTCTGTAGGTGAAGTAGGGGGTCTGTCCCGTACACACTGCCTCCAACTCTGTCTCAGTCTCCACCTGGTACAACCGTTCACTGATGTTACCTTTAAGTATTGTTGATGATTACACTACAAGACAGCACACAGGACTCCAAGGACTGAGATGGGAGGACTGCATGAAGAGGGATGTAAGAAGGCAGTGGATGATGACAGGTGGAGGGAGAAGGCTGCAGACAGGGAGAAGTGGAAAAGGATAACAGCTGGGGGCAGTGCAGCAGTACAGGAACTAGCCTCACCTCACCCGTATACAGGGAGCAAGATTGAATGTCAACAGTCCTGCTTTAGTGGGCAGCTCATGATAAATGTACAATGAGATGTCTCTGCGCAACTGTCCTTGCTATAGAGGAATGACATCCTACGATGATGACATGGCATGTGTATGTCATGTGGATGGTGTGACACATGGATGGTATGACGTGTAGATGTATGTGTATAGGATGTGTGCGGACGGTATGACGCATGGATGACATGATGCAATGTGATCATACACACCAGCAATAACACACTGATGGCTACCTAATGCAAAACACAATTCTAGCATCAGGAAAATGAATCTGATGTGTGAATATTTCCACCTGTATTCTGCAAGGCCAATTAAATTTCAAAAGATTATGATACAAAGTAAGACAATAACTAAGAAATGTAACAAATCCCACTGACCATCTCCAGGTTCTTGATGTAGTTGTACGTGACAGTGTCCGTCTCAGAGAGGTCGGTCACTGGATCCAGGCCCTCACCAACCAGGTTCTTCCAGAAGAGTTGCAGCAGATTGAGTTCAAGGGGAATATCAGCCCGGATGGTCATCGCCAGTATCTGAAAGCAACAGTCTCATAGTAACCAGAGACAGTCTCATAGTAACCAGTGGCAATCTCATAGTAACCAGCGACAGTCTCATAGTAACCAGTAACAGTCTCATAGTAACCAGTGACAGTCTCATAGTAATCAGCGGCAGTCTCATAGTAACCAGAGGCAGTCTCATAGGAAACAGTGACAGTCTCATAGTAATCAGTGACAGTCTCACAGTAACCTGTGGCAGTCTCATAGTAACCAGTGACAGTCTCATAGTAACCTGTGGCAGTCTCATAGTAACCAGCGACAGTCTTATAGTAACCTGTGGCAGTCTCATAGTAACTAGCAACAGTCTCATAGTAACCAGCGACAGTCTCATAGTAACCCGTGGCGGTCTCATAGTAACCAGCGACAGTCTCATAGTAACCCGTGACAGTCTCATAGTAACCAGCGACAGTCTCATAGTAACTAGCGACAGTTTCAGAGTAACCAGCGACAGTCTCATAGTAACCCGTGACAGTCTCATAGTAACCAGCGGCAGTCTCATAGTAACTAGCGACAGTCTCATAGTAACCAGCAACAGTCTCATAGTAACCCGTGGCAGACTCATAGTAACCCGTGACAGTCTCATAGTAACCCGTGACAGTCTCATAGTAACCCGTGACAGTCTCATAGTAACCCGTGACAGTCTCATATAGGAGGCAGTTGATTTAAAATAGTGAATATGTGAATGACACTGTAAGTAAAATTACTAAATAAAGTTTGAAAAGCATTTTTATTAACAACATTACAAGTAGTCCTGTTTTGTAGTAGATATGTTTTGTCAACCATTGTTATTATTGATAGTTTAGTTTACTATTGATGATAACTATTAATTGTTAAATTTAGTACTGTATCATCAGGGTTGGCATGTAACGAAGTAAAAGTACTTCGTTACAATACTTGAGTAGTTATTTCAAGTAATTGGCATGTAACGAAGTAGAATGTTGACTAAATACTTTTACTTGTAATGAAGTAGTTTTATCTAAAGTAACGTGACTTTTTACTCCGTTACTTTTATTTACTTCGCAATATATTTTCATGAATTTTTTTTGGCGAAACCGCTGCTGCCGGCGGTGGTGCTCCACCGTCAATGACATTTCAAAAACTGTTCATAGTCACCAGGCCAAAAGCTATTAATATCATTCAATCGCTTGCCAGTTCGCGATCATATTTGCATGCATACCTCTCTTCGGGAAATCGACGCAACCACTGTTTTATATCTACGTCAGTGAACGAAGTCTGCCAAATATTGGCATAGGTCAGGTCAAGGCCGTTGACATGAAATGTCACTTCGAGCACACAACGCTTGAACGCCATCTCAAACCACGATGCAAATGTTTCCGTTGCGCCATATAAACTACTAATCAGTAAGTTTCCAATACGTATTATAAATATAAAAATTTGCAATTTTGACAATGTATTCATAATCCCCATACACTGACACAATTCTGATATTCGTGAGCAAACGCGCATTGTGGATCGAAAACGAGAACCGATTTTCGCCCATTGGCATTGTCAGCAATGGCTTTACCGGCTTACGTCAGCATTAAACAGCATTTTACTTTCACGAATAAAATTCATATTGAGATGTTTAATAAATTTATAATAATGATTACTCTACAGAACTAAACAGTAAAGAATTGATACTCTGCCATTTGGCAGCATCCTTTCCCAGCAATGACTTATTCAATCTGACCTGTAAATAATATCAAGGACAGGGACAGGGGCCCTGACAGGTCACTTTTAATTGCAATTAGCAACAGCATTCCTCTGTTGCACTGGTCTGTCTTCTGATCAATTCTAGCCCCAGCTGGTACCAGGTAACCAACACAGCTAGCTGCTAAAGCATGTTGTTTCAATGCTTGTGTGAGCTGATAAGACATGTCTGGGAAGACATGAGAAGGTGGGGGATCACAAGCCAGATGGCTTCATCAGCTAGGCATCAAATGTCTTTGTTAGTTTTACTATGGGCAGTGCTAGGTTGTATTACCTCTGACTAGTTTCCCTGAGAGGCTACTACTAGTATTGGACTGACCCTCTGCCTACTCAGATACAATCACACCTGCCTATACATACCCTGTTGTACAATCTAGCTCCTCCCATACCCCAGTGGAACAGGTCGATAAAAAGACAGATTGTGCCTCATCATTAATTAAGTTCTGTATTTAACTGAATTTATTTGATGTTGTGAGTTCTCATTAAAGATAATGTAATTTTTCAAAATACTTTTTTACTTTTACTTCAAGTACTTTTGAAAAGTACTTTTACTTTTTACTCAAGTAGTTTATTTTACCAGCTACTTTTACTTTTACTCAAGTAGTTTCAAAGTGAATTACTCTTACTTTTACTCAAGTACAAAATAAAAGTAATTCAGTCAGCCCTGTGTATCATCACATTGACTATTGCGATGCATCAATAGTTTGATGTATTAAAGGTACGTTCTTATATAGCGCAGTATCCAGTCCTCAGGACTGCTCAAAGCGATTTACACTTCATCCCCTGGCAGATCTGTTCATTTCAACGCCATCTTGGCTTCTCTGGGAAGCATTCAGCCACACTGCAATTACTGCGCGAAGACTATTCATTCAGGTATCCACCTCTGTCTGTAGCCAGCTACTCATTTATACAGCCGAGTGAACTGTGACAACGTGGGATGAATGGAATTGCCAAAGCTTCGAAACGACAGCAAAAGGAACCTGGGTTCTCTTGATTGAGAGCCTAACATTCTACCCGCTACGCTACCATGCCCCATAAATTGCTACACCCCTATTCACCACCCATTCACCTGTCTGAAAGAACTGTCAATGCTGTCATTATGTGTTAACTAACTATGGATATGTACATTGTGGACAGAGTTGAAACATGCAGGGACATTCCACATTCTCTTCTCAGACATGCAATACTTGCAGTGCATTTATCTGGCTAACATATAATTAACTCAAACTGAACAAATGTGCATTTGTTAGACTCAAACCGTAACATGTAGAGTGTAACATGTAGAGTGTAACATGTAGAGGGTAACATGTAGAGTGTAACATGTAGAGTGTAACATGTAGAGTGTAACATTTAGAGTGTAACATGTAGAGTGTAACATGTAGAGTGTAACATTTAGAGTGTAACATTTAGAGTGTAACATGTAGAGTGTAACATGTAGAGTGGCTCTCACCAGACTCAAGGCCTGCATACTAATTTAATTAATGAAATATGATAACGCGTTGAACTGTTACAGAACCCTAGTATTGTTTTAAATTGTATAAGTTTATGGCGCGACATTGCTACATCAATGTTTTTCAATCTTGAAAATTGTCAACAGTTTAAAGTATTAATTCAGGGGGTCTGAGAATTAGTACACTTTGTACAAAAAGGTAACTGTTGACAATTCTGAACGATCCCTAATTCTAACATGAAAACACATTAAGACAGTAAGAACTGAATAGACCTGTCCAAAGAATTGCAGCATCTTCTCCTCAGGGTAGGTCATAGGCCCGGGCTTGAGGACGTAGCGACCACGCTTCTTGTGGCCGGCGGAGCTAGGACTGAGGATGAGCAGACTGAGGAGGGCAGACTCCAACTCCTGGGCCACTTGCCATAGGAACTGACGGAACGACCCACCTGGGAACAACAACAGACTTCATCATGCATGTGAAATGTCCTTCTTTTGATATGGTATTCCTGGTATTCAATACACTAAAAAGGACATAATTATTTCTTTACAAGTATATATAATTAGCTTTTTCTGTGTTATATTCCTTTTATATTCCTTCAAATTAACCAACTAGATTGATTCCCACAGGAAGAGTTAAGACAACAGGCACTACATACTTGTGCCGTGGACCTCCTCTCCTGTCAGTCGAACATTGAACGCATATGTAGGGTCCCCTCCGGCTGCCAGACGCACACACAGCTGTCTCGACGGGATAGTGGACAGTTGTTGTAGGGCCTGACAGAACACACTGGACATTGGTGTCTTGTCGCCTACAAACACAACACACCTGGCAGAACATGCTAGACATTGGTGTCTTGTCTCCTACAAACACAACACACCTCACAGAACAGACTGGATATTGGTGTCTTGTCTCCAACAAACACAACACACCTAACAGAACATGCTGGACATTGGTGTCTTGTCTCATACAAACACAACACACCTGACAGAACATGCTGGACATTGGTGTCTTGTCGCCTACAAACACAACACACCTGGCAGAACATGCTAGACATTGGTGTCTTGTCTCCTACAAACACCTCACAGAACACACTGGATATTGATGTCTTGTCTCATACAAACACAACACACCTGACAGAACATGCTGGACATTGGTGTCTTGTCACCTACAAACACAACACATATGGCAGAACACACTGGACATTGGTGTTTTGTCTCCTACAAACACAACACACCTCACAGAACTTGCTGGACAGAGTCTTGTCTCCTAAAACACAACACACCTTACAGAACACACTGGACATTGGTGTCTTGTCTCCCACAAACACAACACACCTGGCAGAACACGCTGGACATTGGTGTCTTGTCTAGTACAAACACAACACACCTCACAGAACATGCTGGACATTGGTGTCTTGTCTCATACAAACACAACACACCTCACAGAACACACTGGACATTGGTGTCTTGTCTAGCACAAACACAACACACTTCACAGAACATGCTGGACATTGGTGTCTTGTCTCATCCAAACACAACACACCTCACAGAACATGCTGGACAATGGTGTCTTGTCTAGTACAAACACAACACACCTCGCAGAACATGCTGGACATTGGTGTCTTGTCTCATACAAAACAACACACCTCACAGAACACACTGGACATTGGTGTCTTTTTCATATACTTTCCGAAGGAGCATTCACAACATACAATTCCCAGAGGTAAAAGAGAACACACATGGTAATTGAATTGTAATTCTGTCAGCATAAGCTTCGGGTAAACGAGATACAAAATTTACTGGAGGTCAGTGAAGTGCTGCCACCTACCTGCGACCCCATCAAGTGGGTCAAGTGTGATCTCTGGCGCGGCTTGATCGGGTTTGCGTTGTGCCGTCGCATTCAGCACACGCTTCAACAGTGCCATTTTGGTGTCAAAGAACACAAGTCCCCTTGCCTGACTCAGCAGCGCTGCCACGCTCTGCGTGTAGGAACTACCGATGGCAGGTCGGAGGTCAACCACCGGGAGGAAGAACGTCTCGAGGGTGGAGTTGAGGGACTGGAGGAGGGCGAACCGCAGACGTAGGCTCTCAGTCGGAACACCTGCAACAGTTCCCTCCTCACTACATCCTTGATGACCACCAGGGCAAGGTCAGGGATCAACTGTGGTCACAACATGGTCAACAAACTAATGTTTCCAGCATATAAAAGAAACTTATATAAGCTTATAAAAAATGTGGCTGCCACTGCATGAGCTTATGACTCCTTGCACGACCCAGTCAAGTTTGACTAGAACACTGCCAATGGCAAAAACAACTTCATACCCATCTGCCAATTCGAAGTATTCATATCATACGAAGGAACTTATGTGGACGTTTGACGTAGATCATGTAACTTGGGACAATCGATGCGTTGCTAACAATTGTACATAACTACGAACTCCTATATTTCCGAGTTACGTAATCTACGTCAAACATCCACATAGGTTCCTCTGTAATATCCCCACCCCCGGGGAATTTTGACATTGTTTTAATGTACGAACCATCCCAATGGTCCCCCGGGCATGCCTAAAAATGTCAGCCCCATACGTGCAGAACTGGCGGAGATTGATGGACATAGAGCTAATAAGAGGTGTCTACAATAAAACTATGTCAGGTGTTAGCTGCTAAGTCTATGTATTGGTGTTAGTGGCTGCAATATCTGCAAGGGTGTGTCAGCTCAACTAGCGAAAATGGCAGATGACGTTGTTAATTAAAATTGATTAACTTTGACACAAGAAACAGGGAGATATAAACATATAAAATGTGATATGATTCTTAATGAGATTACATATTATTATTTTTAACAGGGCTGCACAAATATGTTTCATACAAGTTAAAATAAAAAAGCAAAAGAGCATGATCTAAGCAACACACAGGACAATGATCTAAGCAACACACAGGACAATGATCTAAGCAACACACAGGACAATGATCTAAGCAACACACAGGACAATGATCTTAGCAACACACAAGACAATGATCTTAGCAACACACAGGACAATGATCTAAGCAACACAGAACAATGATCTTAGCAACACACATGACAATGATCTAAGCAACACACAGGACAATGATCTAAGCAACACAGAACAATGATCTTAGCAACACACAGGACAATGATCTAAGCAACACACAGAACAATGATCTAAGCAACAGACAGAACAATGATCTTAGCAACACACAGGACAATGATCTAAGCAACAGACAGAACAATGATCTTAGCAACACACAGGACAATGATCTAAGCAACACACAGAACAATGATCTTAGCAACACACAGGGCAATGCAGTGTTCATAACTAACAGTAGAGCTGACAATGCCTTTCTCTGAAGCTACCTTCAATAGTTGGCAGCTATTATCACACAGGATATATGAATCTTATTATAGTCGACCGTGAGTTTGTATGTTATGCTACTCCTTCTAGATGCTTTGCATCTCGGGTGCCAAACTTTCAGGGGTTCATCGGCTGGGGCGTCTCAGTTTTATTTCTTCAAAATTACCCTTTGTAGTTATTACACACGATTCTCCGCAACGCTATTTAAACAATTACAGCCAATGTTGCATATGGGTTTTTATGCGAGCAACACCACATACAATTAATGATTGGTCCATTGCTAATTTATTCTATTATGCTAATCCAGCAGAGCTGGGTGACGCACTCTGTGACCCACTTTGCCTGCCTCCATATTTTGAACCAATCAGCGCGCACCAGCTGCGCGAAGCTACAGATTTCAAACTTGGACTAGCCACTTCGTTTTGTGAAAGCATACGGAGTGGATGCGCTTTGAAAATTTGTCCCACCCTCCTCCCCATCTTTCTCCCTGTTGTGTGTTTACTTGTTAGCAGCAATTGTACATCTTTGGTGGAAGTGGGGTGTTCATGTCTCCAAGCTTTCCCATTTTTTGATTGCGATAGTGGACATGGGAGTTTTGGCTTTCCCAGAAGTGTTCACGGGTTTTAACGCTGGGACGCAGCTCGCTTCCCTTCCACCTTGGATTTTAGAACTGTTCGTGTAGCGAATTGGCCCCACCTTTGTAGTTATTCCAGTTAGAGCTAGTGTATTTTTAAGCAGGTAGTTGTATTCATAGACTGCGTGATAGCATGTAGGGCATTATGCTATTTGGTTTAAGGGTGTTCCATGACAATAGTAATGCCATTGTTTCTTTTATTTGTTCTAGGAATACTGCTACTGCTTTGTGGTGAAATGTGGGCTCTATTGAACCCGACGTCCAGGAGGCTTGCATGGGGCGTAGTCAGCCTGGCGTTGGGTTGTGGAGCCCACATTTCTTTATTTTACATTTCTTTGAAAGTGGGCTTACCCTTAATCCCCACAATAAACGTCATTCATTTGGCCTTTTCATATCTCTATATCTGTGTTGTGTTGTTGATTGCATAAAAACAATTATGTACAATTGTTGACAACGTTGTGAGTCATTTCTTCAATTACCCAAAGTTACACAATACAAGGGCAAGCGCAACTGCCGGTATTACGTTGCAATTTAGAGGGTTGGATTCCCAGAAGCCATCAGGATATTGACTGGCAGCACCAAGTACCAAGGCATAGATAGATATTTCTGTCATAATGTTGTGTGTCCTAAAATGTTATAAACAAGAACTACCAAGTTATCCTGTCTGGAGAATGGTAAGTTTTGCTAGTTGTAAGGACGAACCTTGCAGACAAGAACAGCCCATATTGGTGAGCTCAGCCTCAGACAGGTAGATCTCATGAGGGTGCAGTCTGGATGGAGACACTGCCAGATGTTGGCACAACTTGTTCACATAGATGACCAGTGCTGCGTCCATCTCCAGTGACCACTGGTCATTCATCTGTTGGGCCTGGGACAAGTCCACACAGCAACTCCTGCAAATACATCATGTCTGTATGTAGCTCTTTCACATTAAACACTATCCTGAGCCTTGCACATTATACACTATCCTGGGCCCTGCACATTATACACTATCCTGGGCCCTGTACATTATACACTATCCTGGGCCCTGTACATTATACACTATCCTGGGCCCTGCACATTATACACTATCCTGGGCCCTGTACATTATACACTATCCTGGGCCCTGCACATTCACAAGAAATAGTTCTAAATCACTGGTCAGCTCAAGTGTTCATCAATTTTTGAAATAATTTGTATTTGTGTTCTTTATGGGTAAATAGTTGTCTATGCAGCATTTCATTGTATCATACAATAATACATTCAGGATGCTACATAACCTGCTTATGAGATGTAGTGCAAGTTTTTTGTTTGACTGCGGCTGTTGACAGTTGCAAAACTTGTATTATAAAATGTATTTTAGCTTAATGAGTCGATGGTCTACTTCCACTAATTTAATTATACAGTGTACTCTTAACAGTGATATATATACCACTTCTGGTTTGCACAGATCAATTGTAAGTGCACTATACGCTATTACGTAATTGTGTATAATTCATTATTGTTTATCCATATTATTACTATGGACAGGCATATTTCAATGTACCTTTATGTCTGAAATAAATTGGTATTATTATTATTATCCATATAAAGATAAGATAAGATAAGATACGTTTTATTACCAAGTAGCAAGTACAAGGAATTTGTAGTGTTGTGGCGTTAGCACAAAAAGATATATTTTCCAAACAGTATATGACAAAAATGTGTTCCAGAGAATTTCATTTTAGCATTCATCATTTCATCTGATGAAACAACATAGACATCAACACACTATGCGCACACAGTTACTGTGACACAAAGACAGACATCAACACACTATGCACACACAGTTACTGTGACACAACATAGACATCAACACACTATGCGCACACAGTTACTGTGACACAAAGACAGACATCAACACACTATGCGCACACAGTTACTGTGACACAAAGACAGACATCAACACACTATGCACACACAGTTACTGTGACACAAAGACAGACATCAACACACTATGCACACACAGTTACTGTGACACAAAGACAGACATCAACACACTATGCACACACAGTTACTGTGACACAAAGACAGACATCAACACACTATGCACACACAGTTACTGTGACACAACATAGACATCAACACACTATGCACACACAGTTACTGTGACACAAAGACAGACATCAACACACTATGCACACACAGTTACTGTGACACAAAGACAGACATCAACACACTATGCACACACAGTTACTGTGACACAAAGACAGACATCAACACACTATGCACACACAGTTACTGTGACACAACATAGACATCAACACACTATGCACACACAGTTACTGTGACACAAAGACAGACATCAACACACTATGCACACACAGTTACTGTGACACAAAGACAGACATCAACACACTATGCACACACAGTTACTGTGACACAACATAGACATCAACACACTATGCACACACATTTACTGTGACACAAAGACAGACATCAACACACTATGCACACACAGTTACTGTGACACAAAGACAGACATCAACACACTATGCACACACAGTTACTGTGACACAACATAGACATCAACACACTATGCACACACAGTTACTGTGACACAAAGACAGACATCAACACACTATGCACACACAGTTACTGTGACACAAAGACATACATCAACACACTATGCACACACAGTTACTGTGACACAACATAGACATCAACACACTATGCACACACAGTTACTGTGACACAAAGACAGACATCAACACACTATGCACACACAGTTACTGTGACACAAAGACAGACATCAACACACTATGCACACACAGTTACTGTGACACAAAGACAGACATCAACACACTATGCACACACAGTTACTGTGACACAAAGACAGACATCAACACACTATGCACACACAGTTACTGTGACACAACATAGACATCAACACACTATGCACACACAGTTACTGTGACACAAAGACAGACATCAACACACTATGCACACACAGTTACTGTGACACAAAGACAGACATCAACACACTATGCACACACAGTTACTGTGACACAAAGACAGACATCAACACACTATGCGCACACAGTTACTGTGACACAAAGACAGACATCAACACACTATGCACACACAGTTACTGTGACACAAAGACAGACATCAACACACTATGCGCACACAGTTACTGTGACACAAAGACAGACATCAACACACTATGCACACACAGTTACTGTGACACAAAGACAGACATCAACACACTATGCACACACAGTTACTGTGACACAAAGACAGACATCAACACACTATGCACACACAGTTACTGTGACACAAAGACAGACATCAACACACTATGCGCACACAGTTACTGTGACACAAAGACAGACATCAACACACTATGCACACACAGTTACTGTGACACAAAGACAGACATCAACACACTATGCACACACAGTTACTGTGACACAACATAGACATCAACACACTATGCGCACACAGTTACTGTGACACAAAGACAGACATCAACACACTATGCACACACAGTTACTGTGACACAAAGACAGACATCAACACACTATGCACACACAGTTACTGTGACACAACATAGACATCAACACACTATGCGCACACAGTTACTGTGACACAAAGACAGACATCAACACACTATGCGCACACAGTTACTGTGACACAAAGACAGACATCAACACACTATGCACACACAGTTACTGTGACACAAAGACAGACATCAACACACTATGCACACACAGTTACTGTGACACAAAGACAGACATCAACACACTATGCACACACAGTTACTGTGACACAAAGACAGACATCAACACACTATGCACACACAGTTACTGTGACACAAAGACAGACATCAACACACTATGCACACACAGTTACTGTGACACAAAGACAGACATCAACACACTATGCACACACAGTTACTGTGACACAAAGACAGACATCAACACACTATGCACACACAGTTACTGTGACACAACATAGACATCAACACACTATGCGCACACAGTTACTGTGACACAAAGACAGACATCAACACACTATGCACACACAGTTACTGTGACACAAAGACAGACATCAACACACTATGCACACACAGTTACTGTGACACAAAGACAGACATCAACACACTATGCGCACACAGTTACTGTGACACAAAGACAGACATCAACACACTATGCACACACAGTTACTGTGACACAAAGACAGACATCAACACACTATGCACACACAGTTACTGTGACACAACATAGACATCAACACACTATGCGCACACAGTTACTGTGACACAAAGACAGACATCAACACACTATGCGCACACAGTTACTGTGACACAAAGACAGACATCAACACACTATGCACACACAGTTACTGTGACACAACATAGACATCAACACACTATGCGCACACAGTTACTGTGACACAAAGACAGACATCAACACACTATGCGCACACAGTTACTGTGACACAAAGACAGACATCAACACACTATGCACACACAGTTACTGTGACACAAAGACAGACATCAACACACTATGCACACACAGTTACTGTGACACAAAGACAGACATCAACACACTATGCGCACACAGTTACTGTGACACAACATAGACATCAACACACTATGCGCACACAGTTACTGTGACACAAAGACAGACATCAACACACTATGCGCACACAGTTACTGTGACACAAAGACAGACATCAACACACTATGCACACACAGTTACTGTGACACAAAGACAGACATCAACACACTATGCGCACACAGTTACTGTGACACAAAGACAGACATCAACACACTATGCACACACAGTTACTGTGACACAAAGACAGACATCAACACACTATGCACACACAGTTACTGTGACACAACATAGACATCAACACACTATGCCCACACAGTTACTGTGACACAAAGACAGACATCAACACACTATGCGCACACAGTTACTGTGACACAAAGACAGACATCAACACACTATGCACACACAGTTACTGTGACACAACATAGACATCAACACACTATGCGCACACAGTTACTGTGACACAAAGACAGACATCAACACACTATGCGCACACAGTTACTGTGACACAAAGACAGACATCAACACACTATGCACACACAGTTACTGTGACACAAAGACAGACATCAACACACTATGCACACACAGTTACTGTGACACAAAGACAGACATCAACACACTATGCGCACACAGTTACTGTGACACAACATAGACATCAACACACTATGCGCACACAGTTACTGTGACACAAAGACAGACATCAACACACTATGCGCACACAGTTACTGTGACACAAAGACAGACATCAACACACTATGCACACACAGTTACTGTGACACAAAGACAGACATCAACACACTATGCACACACAGTTACTGTGACACAAAGACAGACATCAACACACTATGCGCACACAGTTACTGTGACACAACATAGACATCAACACACTATGCGCACACAGTTACTGTGACACAAAGACAGACATCAACACACTATGCGCACACAGTTACTGTGACACAAAGACAGACATCAACACACTATGCACACACAGTTACTGTGACACAACATAGACATCAACACACTATGCGCACACAGTTACTGTGACACAAAGACAGACATCAACACACTATGCACACACAGTTACTGTGACACAAAGACAGACATCAACACACTATGCACACACAGTTACTGTGACACAAAGACAGACATCAACACACTATGCACACACAGTTACTGTGACACAAAGACAGACATCAACACACTATGCGCACACAGTTACTGTGACACAAAGACAGACATCAACACACTATGCGCACACAGTTACTGTGACACAAAGACAGACATCAACACACTATGCACACACAGTTACTGTGACACAAAGACAGACATCAACACACTATGCACACACAGTTACTGTGACACAACATAGACATCAACACACTATGCGCACACAGTTACTGTGACACAAAGACAGACATCAACACACTATGCGCACACAGTTACTGTGACACAAAGACAGACATCAACACACTATGCGCACACAGTTACTGTGACACAACATAGACATCAACACACTATGCGCACACAGTTACTGTGACACAAAGACAGACATCAACACACTATGCGCACACAGTTACTGTGACACAAAGACAGACATCAACACACTATGCACACACAGTTACTGTGACACAACATAGACATCAACACACTATGCGCACACAGTTACTGTGACACAAAGACAGACATCAACACACTATGCGCACACAGTTACTGTGACACAAAGACAGACATCAACACACTATGCACACACAGTTACTGTGACACAAAGACAGACATCAACACACTATGCACACACAGTTACTGTGACACAAAGACAGACATCAACACACTATGCGCACACAGTTACTGTGACACAAAGACAGACATCAACACACTATGCGCACACAGTTACTGTGACACAAAGACAGACATCAACACACTATGCACACACAGTTACTGTGACACAAAGACAGACATCAACACACTATGCACACACAGTTACTGTGACACAACATAGACATCAACACACTATGCGCACACAGTTACTGTGACACAAAGACAGACATCAACACACTATGCGCACACAGTTACTGTGACACAAAGACAGACATCAACACACTATGCACACACAGTTACTGTGACACAACATAGACATCAACACACTATGCGCACACAGTTACTGTGACACAAAGACAGACATCAACACACTATGCACACACAGCTACTGTGACACAACATAGACATCAACACACTATGCGCACACAGTTACTGTGACACAAAGACAGACATCAACACACTATGCACACACAGTTACTGTGACACAACATAGACATCAACACACTATGCGCACACAGTTACTGTGACACAACATAGACATCAACACACTATGCGCACAGTTACTGCAACACAACATAGACATCAACACACTATGCGCGCACAGTTACTGTGACACAACATAGACATCAACACACTATGCGCACACAGTTACTGTGACACAACATAGACATCAACACACTATGCGCACACAGTTACTGTGACACAACATAGACATCAACACACTATGTGCACACAGTTACTGTGACACAACATAGACATCAACACACTATGCGCACAGTTACTGTGACACAACATAGAAATCAACACACTATGCGCACAGTTACTGTGACACAACATAGAAATCAACAAACTATGCGCACACAGTTACTGTGACACAAATGCAAAACTTCTACCAATCTGAGAAAGGATCTCATTCTAGAGTGTCCTGTTATGGACTACATCATACACACCTGTCTTCACTCTGACTCAGGCTGACTACAAACCTGCACTCTCACACAGGAATGACAACACAAACCGAGACAAACCTTTCAAAATGAAGGTCAAAGCCACATGCCATCAATGCCCGCCAGATGGCTCTGATGTCCTGCCTGGCTTTGTCGACAACGTACAAGAGGAAGCCATCTAGTGTTAGAAGTTTCCCCTCGTCCTTGCCTAGAGACTCCTATCATAGACACAATAACAAGTACTGTACTGTTCATTTACACAGACACCATGCCTTGGCACATAACCACTCTTTAAAGTTTCCCCTGGTCCTTGCCTAGAGACTCCTATCATAGACACAATAACAAGTACTGTACTGTTCATTTGCACAGACACCATGCCTTGGCACATAACCACTCTTTAAAGTTCCCCCTGGTCCTTGCCTAGAGACTCCTATCATAGACACAATAACAAGTACTGTACTGTTCATTTGCACAGACACCATGCCTTGGCACATAACCACTCTTTAAAGTTTCCCCTGGTCCTTGCCTAGAGACTCCTATCATAGACACAATAACAAGTACTGTACTGTTCATTTACACAGACACCATGCCTTGGCACATAACCACTCTTTAAAGTTCCCCCTGGTCCTTGCCTAGAGACTCCTATCATAGACACAATAACAAGTACAGTACTGCTCATTTATACAGACACCATGCCTTGGCACATAACCACTCTTTAAAGCTGCCTCCACAATTAGATTTTTCTGTTCGTCTCGTTTTACAAAAATATATCAACATAATATCAACTACAGCACACTGGCTCATTTGTGCAAATATCTTATTTAATTTTGATGAAATCATCGGACAAACTATGAAATTAATTTCAGTTTGGCTGAACCAAAATTCTGTGAAAAATGGTCAAGAGTGGCTATGTGTAGCCCACTGTATATGCTGTAACACACGGCTGGTCACACCTTCGCCTATGACGCCACAAACAAGAACCAGCGGAAGACATTGTCTCTTGTGACAGAAGTCAGCAAAACAGATGGATTCATATTTTCACAGAACGATCGAAGTCAATTCATTCAATAATTTTATCAAAAGTGGTCAATGCTCACTCTTTTATTAAACCGATTGCACACATTACTTAAACTATTCACATACTACAGATTTTAGCATCAACGAACCTGATTCACAATAGGCTAAATGAATTGCGAAAACAGCTCTAATTTTTTCATATAAACATAATTTGCAACTGTTTAGAGACAAGTTCTTCATATCTAAAGGTTTATTTCATGCAGTGGCTTCCAAGTGATAAGTTTGACAAGAACGGGTCAACACACAGAGACAACTTTGCATACCTACTGGTGCTGCCACCAAGTGGTGCCTATCTGACTCACCTTGCTGATCTTCGTTGCTGCATTGCTGCCACCTGTAGCCTCTCTACACAGTGATCCTGCACTGCCTCGCACTTTCTTCTCCTTCAGCTCTACTTTCTTCTCTCTATCGCACATAGACACAATGTATGTAACTCAACGAACATGGTAAATAGTTGCAGATAATTGCAAACACTCAATAAACTGCTACACAGATATCCATTGTCCATACTTTAGTATGGAGGTCACAGTCACGTTGTTAAGGCCACGTGCACATGGGACGTTTATTTGCAAAATGCACTATTTTGTGCATTTTGAGATAAATCGTGTTTTGTGCCGCACATTGTTATGCAATACATAGAAAAACCAGTATTTCATCAGTCTGTAGTATCGCGTATGCGTTTTTCTGCAAAATTCGTTTACCTCCGCCACTACCCACTTGATAGCAGCACAAAAACCCTCTTAACAAAAATGCTTCATATGCAGACTTATGGCTACAAGTCCACTGCAATGAGCAGAAAATTATTGTCTACGCTTGATGCATACCACCTTGGCACATGTCTCATTCACACCACACATAACGGCTTATGTAATGATAAAATAGTATATTGTATAACTGTGGCCCTAGCTTAAGGGGAGACAAACCCAACCAGCTATCTGGACCTTGTCAAGTTTTGATAGGGCAACAGTAATGACAACTTCAGGCCCCAAAATAATTTTTTTATGTACAAACCATCCCCATGGCCCCGGGCATGCATACACAATTTCAACCCCATACATGTGAAACTGATAGAGATATGAGAGAACAGACATACAGAGAGACAGACAGGCAGGCAGGCAGGCAGGCAGGCAGGCAGGCAGGCAGGCAGGCAGGCAGGCAGGCAGGCAGGCAGGCAGGCCGGCAGGCAGGCAGGCAGGCAGGCAGGCAGGCAGGCAGGCAGGCAGGCAGGCACTCAGAGTCACAAACTACTTTAGAGAATAGAAGTTTCAAGAAACTAATTTGAATTAAAGCAAGTCCATGATGGAATGTACCACCTGCTGACTGTCGCGCCGGCTAACTTCTCCTTTGATGACGGTCGACTCGTCTTCTTGGTTGACTTGCCGTGTTTCTCCGGACTACAACACAGGCACACATGACATGTTAAACCACAAACCATATGGACACATCCCACATCCTGACATGTCAAACTACCTGGACACTTCCCACATGTCAAACTACCTGGACACTTCCCTTATCCAGACATCCAGACTACCTGGACACTATGAATTACGATTTTCTTCAACCACAACTATTTTGATCATCGGGAATTCAAGGATGGCAAGTTCTTCCTCTGCTCGCCAGTTGTCTTGGTAAGCAGGCCATCCCATATGTGACTCAATCTATATTCCTCCTTGTCTCGATTCATGGCTGGAGTTGTCTGCCAATGGCAGTCGAAACATTGAGTAGGTAATCAAAATAGTTGTGGTTGAAGAAAACTGTAATTCATATATATATATATATATATACCAACTTGATGAAAATTTTCACAAATACCTGGACACTTCCCACATCCAGACATGCCAAACTACTTGGACACTTCCCACGTCCAGATATGCCAAACTACCTGGACAATTTCCACATCCAGACATGCCAGACTACCTGGACACTTCCCACGTCCAGACATTCCAAACTACCTGGACACTTCCCACTTCCAGACATGCCAAACTACCTGGACACTTCCCATGTCCAGATATGCCAAACTACCTGATATGAATATGAATCCTATAGACAGGTTAACCAATGAAAAATCTTATATGGATTTATTTGGCTTTATACAAAATTTCAAGTCAAAAATATGGATTTCACCCTAAAATGTGGCAGAACATGTGAGATGAATGAACATGTGAGATGAATACTAATGCTAAAGAAAAGTAAACTCACTCTTCCTTGTCAACCAGCTTTGGTATGCCATATCTCCTTAGCACCTGATTTACTTGCTCAGCAAATGTCTTTTTGACTGCGCGCACGTTACTAAAGAACACCTGCATCATGTTACCCGTCACCTGGCAACAGAGAACAGTCATTATAACAAGGTTGCTGATGTGTAATGATCCACTGTAACAACACTTACACACTCACCATTGGTTAATTCAATATGTGTGGATTATGCTCAACACTAAGTGATTGTTGGAAAATACTTTCAGTAATTAAACAACTTTTGTCAATGAAAATGTCAAGTTTAGTGAGATATAGCCGTCAAACTTCACTCAGAGAATAGGACAAATATTAAAAACCACAATGGGAAATTTATAGAAAAAAACACAATACTGTAGAAAGTAGCAAATTTGTTAAGTGGCTAAATTGTAACTTTTAAGGGACTGTAAAAAAAAAACATTCCAATGATCCAAAAACAATTTTATACAATTGATCCCTCACCCACCCCCCATGCATGGACAAAACAAGGAAAATTGGAGGCACTACACATGCACTGCCATTGCAATGAACGGACAGCTGATTATTACAAAATTTCAACTGGGAAAAACTTTCAAAATAAAATACACCTTTCCTATATTTTTTTATAATCCAACTGTACCCTTGACCCACACACCCACATCCATTTTTTTACTTTTTATATTTACAGAGCCCCTAAGATTTGTCCCATGCAGAGTGTTATGAGCAACAACCTGCATCATGATCTGTTCCTTTGACAGACAGATGTAGCCGGACTCCTGCTGACCACTCGTGTCGGTCAGTCTGTGGGCAGTGATGTAGCAGCTATGGAAGATGTCTGTGAAGGCACACAGGGCACTGGGGTTCAAGGTGTATGTGTCTGAGTTTGACACCAGCTTGTGCAGGAGGTAGCTCTCTATGACTGGGGCACCCTCAGCCTCTGTGAACAACATGGCACTGACTGGCAGCACCGAGAGGGCGCTGAATGCACCGTCAACTACTTCATCACTCGTCTCTGCAGTGCCACTGGTCAACAAGGACTTACTCTCCAGAAGCATCCTGGTTGCACTGTCCACTTTAGATTTTGATCGCAGTTCGAGAACTGCGTACCCTTTGATGCCACTCCTGTTTGTGTAGACCTGCTTGGTCAAACCACTGGATAATTCATTACCAGAGCTGACCGTCGGACTATCGTTACCCTGCGATGACGTACTGGGAGCAATGTCCACCGTCGGCAGATAGAGTTCTCCCTTGAACAATCCACCATTGGCATTGCATGCCTTCTGAATGACCTTCTTAGTGGTCACTGCGTCCAAGCTTTGTGGCAGTCCACACATGACAAGAAGACGCGTGTGTGCGGTTGGTGTCAACAATGACTGCGCTGCATCGATGACAGCATCGGATGTGACCTCTTGGCCCTGGGTGTCCCTGGTGGTCAGATACCGCAGTATCTTTGACATGGTGAGAGCGCGATGGAACCAAAGCATGTCTTCAGGCTTCGTCACCGACACTGACGTGCCGCTACTGGTCGTACTTGTGGCGCTACTCGACGATGATGTGGTCGTCTGGCTGTCCACATCATCAAGTCGACCAGATGGACTGCTGCTTCGACGTGGTCCGAGCACACGCACTCGTTTCACTTTCACTTTCTTCCTCTTGCTAGCAGAGGTGGCTGCAATGGGACTGGATACGATGGCGGCATCTGGTGCACTACAGCTCTCCTTCAGCATGGCACAGCTGTCGAGACCGATGGCCCGCGTAGCCGGTGTGATGACCTCGGCCATGGCCAGGGCCGCTTCCATGAGTGTGTGGAAGTAGGTGGAGAACCGACCAGTGTCACTGACACCCAGGCCAGTGCCCGTGCCTGTGGCTGTGTTCACAGACACCCACGTCTTTGTCTCGTCTTCGTAGAGTTGCTGTAACTCTGCCTTCAGTTGGCTGTGCAGACTCAACAGTGGACTCAGCTGGGAGGTAAGTGTTGGCAGGATGTCCGAGATACTCGTCTCGCTGCGGTACAAGATGCGCAGGACTTGTGCGAGCAGGTGGAACACGTACTCTTTCATCAAGGCCGGCACGTCCGACCTCCAGATGTAGCCAGCGATGAACTCAGCAACACCAAGCAGCGTCGGCGATGTGATGATGACTTTATTGAGGCTGCGCCACACGCTTGATGACATCATTGTTGTCAGGGGTGACGTGACACTGGTGGCACCATCTGTGGTGCTCACCGGAACTTTCTTTGATGATTCAAATGCATCGCGACAACTGTACTCGAAGCTGTACTTCTCAGAGACAAGTGTCTCTATGTAGGTCATCGCCAGGGGGAACTGCGGAGGGAACGCGTGGATGGTGACAATGACCCCTGGTGGCGGGGACACGCCAATGCGAATGTGGATGAAGTCTGTGGGGATGATCACGGGCATGTACTGGTCACTCTGGTTGCTATGTAATGACGTGTCATGTGGGTAGCACACGACTTCCTGCTTGGACGGCTGTCCGTTGCGTTTGATGCGATGCCCACGGTAGGTGAATACTCGAGCCCACGGAGACTTATACAGTGACACGCTGCAAGAGAAGACCCAGTCATTACAGATGTACTCTAAGTGACAACATCAACAATGAGACATCACAGGTAGAAAACACTGTATAGCTGAACCTCAAATATTAGACTACTACAGAGGAACGTGCAGGCAGAATCTGAATCATTTCGGACCAGAGCAATTTGAGCAGCCGATTAATTTAAGCATCACATTTGAATACAGCAGGAATATGGAAGGCGCTTCTGTCTAATACATGACCTTCTGGTTAAAACAAACCAAAGCCTACCCCAAAATGACGTCCACAGTAATATATTCATGAGTGAGTATAAAGGACAGTTAGTTATAGGGACAGAATCTTTGCATGCACATAAATCTCTACTACAACTCTGTTGTAATAATTAAGAATCAAGTTGCACCAAAGTTTTCACTCCGGAAAATGAAATGGTTTGGGAAAATAATATTTATTTGTAGGGATGTATGGGAAAGAGGTTGGGACTTACTCCTTGCGGACAGCCTTAGGATCTGCTTTGCAGGAGACCAGAAGGAAGGCAGCCCCGGGGAAGTGGAGGTCAGTGCACAGTTTGGTCTCTGTCACGGGAAACTCTTCGTACGCAAACATCTCAGGGGCCGTCTACAAATAATAACCTCCCTGATAAACATTTAACAGTTTTCTCATGATTATAGATAAATAACTGGAAATCTATATTTACTAAGTAGCAGCAGCTACAAATTATATTAAACTGGCTAAATAAAAAATTATTCAAAGATTATAAGCTAACCACGTGTATCTGTAAATGTTACTCCTCATATGCAAACACCTCAGGTGCAGTCAACAAACAGTAACATCCCTGATAATTAGTTAACTGGAAATCAGTATGTACTTCGTATGCAAATTTAGCTATAAATTAAAATAAACTGCCTAAATAATGATTTTTAATTGTCTTAAAATGAACGATTATAAATTATCCTTCCCCATATGTTCGTGATGTGTAACTGTAATCAATGAAACATTACATACATAAATGTTATGACACAGAAAAAATACGTGTATATTGTGGTCTAAATAAACTTTCTTGTTCTTTACCCAGCAAGAATAGGAAATGATTCCGTCCCAGCCAATACATTTGATTCCCCTAAACAGCTGATTCTGTTATCTGTGAGTCTGTTAAGTGGAGTCCACAGTACTGATTACCACAACAATATTAGTGTTCTAACCCTCCCCGGGCCCACCCAACTGGAAGTCATGTCAATCATGACACAAGCCATGCCCACCTGTAGACACATGCAGATCTGATTGGACAGTTCTATGAGGTAGTCCTCCCCCTGATTGGCTGCCCGAGCAATGGCCACCCGTAGCTCCTCAGTGAGTCGCCCGCTGTCAGTGTAGAGGAGCTCGCCCGTGGAACAGGTGTGACAGGACAGGCACTGCCTGGGGGTGGATGCTGTGAGGAGCGATGACGCCCTTACCCCTCCATGGGGTTGAGGAGGTGCCAGGAGTTCATTGGAGAGCAGCTGCAGGTTCTCGATGTCGAGCTCCTGTAGCAGAGCCGTGCTTGCTGCAAGGCTCGAGCTGATGGTGGTGCCTCCTGACAGGCTCTCCATGGCTGAGCTGTTGCAGTGACTGATGAGTTCCAGCAGAGCCATGCGGCAGTGCATGCGAGCCATGGTCCACTCGCATCGGAGTAACTCACTGAAACAACAGCACTGACTCACAGTTCACAATAATGCAAGAGCAACTCACTGAAACAACAGCACTGACTCACAGTTCACAATAATGCAAGAGCAACTCAATGAAACAACTGCACTGACTCACAGTACACACTCACACCAAAGCAACTCAATGAAACAACAGCACTGACTCACAGTTCACAATAATGCAAGAGCAACTCAATGAAACAACTGCACTGACTCACAGTACACACTCACACCAAAGCAACTCAATGAAACAACAGCACTGACTCACAGTTCATAATCATACCAGAGCAACTCAATGAAACAACAGCACTGACTCACAGTATACACTCATGCCAGAGCAACTCACTGAAACAACAGCACTGACTACAGTTCACAATAATACCAGAGCAACTCAATGAAACAACAGCACTACTCACAGTGTACATTCACATCAGAGCAAATCACTGAAACAACAACACTGACTCACAGTTCACAATCCTACCAGAGCAACTCTGTGAAACAACAGCACTGACTCACAGTTCACAATCATACTAGAGCAACTCAATGAAACAACAGCACTAACTCACAGTACACACTCACGCAAGAGCAACTCACTGAAACAACAGCACTGACTCACAGCACACACCTCTACAGGTGATTGTTTGTAATGACCACCTGTGCAGTTGGATGTTTGTAATGACCACCTGTGCAGGTGGATGTTTGTAATGACCACCTGTGCAGGTGGATGTTTGTAATGACCACCTGTGCAGGTGGATGTTTGTAATGACCACCCGTGCAGGTGGATGTTTGTAATGACCACCTGTGCTGGTGGATGTTTGTAATGACCACCTGTGCAGGTAGATGTTTGTAATGACCACCTGTGCAGGTAGATGTTTGTAATGACGTACCTGTGCAGGTGGATATTTGCGGTACTGAGGGCCTGATGCCCCACTATTGGAGACTTCCTGTAGCCGGCCGGGGGGCGTTCAAGCATGTCGATGGGATACCAGTACCTGACTAACACCCCCTCACTGCGCAGGTAACACTCTACTTGTATAAGGTCATGCACCTGCAGCAAACAGGCAGAAGGAACCAGGTATAAATCCTTGTAGTCGAGGAACTGTGGTCCAGTGGCTTATCTAGGATCTCGCACAGGGGAGGCCAAAGAAGGCAAGGTTAGTCACCAATTAGTTTACTGTGCTAACATGTGGCAGTGCAATAGGTTACATACAGAACAAATTTAAGCCAAAGGGGGGCCCATGGCCCAATGCATGCACGCACGTACCTGATCAACATCCAATACGATGCCTGTGAGGCCAAATGTTTTGAGCATGCCTCTCACGGCAAACTTCGGCAGCATGGTGGCGCCAGTGGACCCCGCTGTGGTGGGCAACTTGATGACGACAGTGGTGCCTTTGTGAACGCGTTCAATTGTGAACTTGGACAGTTCTTCCTTGATGTCCTCCAAGGTGGGCAGATGGAGGTCTCGAGGAATGCCCCCGTTCTCCTCGTACAGGAACTCCACAGTCTGTCGCGCGATGTCAGTCATTCCTGTCAATGCACATGGAGACAAAATCACTGTGACTTTTTCATTTAATGATGCAGTCTTAATTTATTTATTTATTTAGCATTTGCAAATAGAGTTGGATCACTTTCATTGAATTTTTTCATAAATAAAAAAAAATAATTTAATAGTTTGTCCGATGATTTCAGCAAAACTAATCAAGACATTTGCGCAAAAGAGCTACATAGTCATAGTGGATAAGTTCCATATTTCAAATAAGTTCCAAATAATTCGGAAACAAGACGAGTGAAAAATCAAATTGAGATGTGGACATGTGTAATATACAATATGTTGTGTCATGCATGGTAATCAACAAGATGCATTCAGAACCCACCTAGCAGCAAGGTCATGTAACCCCCACCCACCTAGCAGCAAGGTCATGTAACCCCCACCCACCTAGAAGCAATGCCATGTAACCCCCACCCACCTAGCACCAAGGCCATGTAACCCCCACCCACCTAGCAGCAAGGCCATGTAACCCACTTTCACATAGCAGCAAGGCCTTGTAACCCCCACCCACCTAGCAGCAAGGTCATGTAACCCCCACCCACCTAGCACCAAGGCCATGTAACCCCCACCCACCTAGCAGCAAGGCCATGTAACCCCCACCCACCTAGCACCAAGGCCATGTAACCCCCACCCACCTAGCAGCAAGGCCATGTAACCCACTTTCACATAGCAGCAAGGCCTTGTAACCCCCACCCACCTAGCAGCAAGGCCATGTAACCCACTTTCACATAGCAGCAAGGCCCTGTAACCCCCACCCACCTAGCAGCAAGGTCATGTAACCCACTTTCACATAGCAGCAAGGTCATGTAACCCCCACCCACCTAGCAGCAATGTCCTGTAACCCGCACTCACCTAGCAGCACGGCCCTGTAACCCGCACTCACCTAGCAGCAAGGCCATGTAACCCCCACCCACCTAGCAGCAAGGCCATGTAACCCACTTTCACATAGCAGCAAGGCCCTGTAACCCCCACCCACCTAGCAGCAAGGCCATGTAACCCACTTTCACATAGCAGCAAGGCCCTGTAACCCCCACCCACCTAACAGCACGGCCCTGTAACCTGCACTCACCTAGCAGCAAGGCCATGTAACCCACTTTCACATAGCAGCAAGGTCCTGTAACCCCCACCCACCTAGCAGCACGGTCCTGTAACCCGCACTCACCTAGCAGCAAGGCCATGTAACCCCCACCCACCTAGCAGCAAGGCCATGTAACCCACTTTCACATAGCAGCAAGGTCCTGTAACCCCCACCCACCTAGCAGCACGGTCCTGTAACCCGCACTCACCTAGCAGCAAGGCCATGTAACCCCCACCCACCTAGCAGCAAGGCCATGTAACCCACTTTCACATAGCAGCAAGGTCCTGTAACCCCCACCCACCTAGCAGCACGGTCCTGTAACCCGCACTCACCTAGCAGCAAGGCCATGTAACCCCCACCCACCTAGCAGCACGGCCATGTAACCCACTTTCACATAGCAGCAATGTCCTGTAACCCCCACCCACCTAGCAGCAAGGCCATGTAACCCACTTTCACATAGCAGCAATGTCCTGTAACCCCCACCCACCTAGCAGCACGACCCTGTAACCCGCACTCACCTAGCAGCAAGGCCAGGTAACCCCCACCCACCTAGCAGCAAGGTCATGTAACCCACTTTCACATAGCAGCAATGTCCTGTAACCCGCACTCACCTAGCAGCAAGGCCATGTAACCTGCACCCACCTAGCAGCAAGGCCATGTAACCCCCACCCACCTAGCAGCAAGGCCCTGTAACCCCCACACACCTAGCACCAAGGCTATGTAACTCCACCCACCTAGCAGCAAGGCCATGTAACCCACTCTCACATAGCAGCAAGGCTATGTAACTCCACCCACCTAGCAGCAAGGCTATGTAACCCACACTTACCTAGCAGCAAGGCCATGTAACCCACACTTACCTAGCAGCAAGGCCATGTAACTCCACCCACCTAGCACCAAGGCTATGTAACCCCACCCACCTAGCAGCAAGGCCATGTAACCCACACTTACCTAGCAGCAAGGCCCCTCGGATTTGTTCCAGCCCATCCTTCCGCTCAGCCTCATTTCGGAATCTCCGCCGGATCGTGGGGAAGACCTTTTGTTCCCAGGCCTTGATAAGGAGCGTGTGGTGGTCCTCGAAGGATTGGTCGTCCTCCATGTCGTCGATGTCTGACTCATCGTCCTGGTTTGCCTGCTGTGTCTGAGTGTCTGGGCCAGTGCACGTGAAGTTCTCATAACATGGCAGACGCTTGTAGTGCAGCGATGTCAGACTGTTGTACTCTGTATATCATAATAATAATAAGATTTTTATTTCAGGCAATCAAGCGGTGTGTACATAGAAAAATATATAAATAAGAACAGTATATTTAAAGATTATACAAGGCGCAATCCACCGAATTCGCAATTTCAATGTCCAATACATATCGTTAATTGCAATGTTCTGAATAATGAGATTCATGACTTCTATCCTAGTCATTAACCTATAAATAGCCCTTCTGGCTACACCTTTACAACAGTGACAATAACCCTTCTGGCTACACCTTTACAACAGTGACAATAACCGTAGCAAATATGTGGCTAGCACTTCATTGCACAGGCAGTCTGATAAAAATCCTGTATGAATTGTTATAACCTATCACAAATTGCAGAAAAAGCAGTTTCATCAACAACACCAGAGCTACAACTCATTGCACCATCCTTGGTCACAACCACAGCATTATCAACGACACACTGAACCATTGGCGGTCACAGCTAGAGCATTGTCAACAACACATTGTCTCATCATTGTTCACAACCAGAGCATTGTCTACAACTCATTGCACCATCATTGGTCACAACCAGAGCACTGTCTACAACTCATTGCACCATCATTGGTCACAACCAGAGCATTATCAACGACACACTGAACCATCAGTTGTCACAGCTAGAGCATTGTCAACAACACATTGTCTCATCATTGTTCACAACCAGAGCATTATCAACGACACATTGAACCATCATTGGTCACAACCAGAGCATTGTCTACAACACATTGTCTCATCATTGGTCACAACCAGAGCATTATCAACAACACACTGAACCATCAGTTGTCACAGCTAGAGCATTGTCTACAACTCATTGCACCATCATTGGTCACAACAAGAGCATTATCAACAACACATTGAACCATCAGTTGTCACAGCTAGAGCATTGTCAACAACACATTGTCTCATCATTGTTCACAACCAGAGCATTATCAACGACACATTGAACCATCATTGGTCACAACCAGAGCATTGTCTACAACTCATTGCACCATCACTGGTCACAACCAGAGCATTATCAACAACACACTGAACCATCAGTTGTCACAGCTAGAGCATTGTCTACAACTCATTGCACCATCATTGGTCACAACCAGAGCATTATCAACAACACACTGAACCATCAGTTGTCACAGCTAGAGCATTGTCTACAACACATTGTCTCATCATTGTTCACAACCAGAGCATTGTCTACAACTCATTGCACCATCATTGGTCACAACAAGAGCATTATCAACAACACATTGAACCATCAGTTGTCACAGCTAGAGCATTGTCAACAACACATTGTCTCATCATTGGTCACAACCAGAGCATTGTTTACAACTCATTGCACCATCATTGGTCACAACCAGGGCATTGTCAACAACACATTGTCTCATTATTGGTCACAACCAGAGCATTGTCTACAACTCATTGCACCATCATTGGTCACAACCAGAGCATTATCAACAACACACTGAACCATCAGTGGTCACAGCTAGAGCATTGTCTACAACTCATTGCACCATCATTGGCCACAACCACATCATTATCAACGACACAATGAATCATCAATGGTCAAAGCTATAGCATTGTCAACAATACATTGTCTCATCATTGGTCACAACCAGAGCATTGTCTACAACTCATTGCACCATCATTGGTCACAACCAGAGCATTGTCTACAACTCATTGCACCATCATTGGTCACAACCAGGGCATTGTCAACAACACATTGTCTCATCATTGGTCACAACCAGAGCATTGTCTACAACTCATTGCACCATCATTGGCCACAACCAGTTCATTGTCTACAACTCATTGCACAATCAGTGGTCACAACCACATTATTATCAACAACACACTGAACCATCAGTGGTCACACCTAGAGCATTGTCAACAACACATTGTCTCATCATTGTTCACAACCAGGGCATTGTCTACAACTCATTGCACCATTAATGGTCACAACCAGAGCACTGTCTACAACTCATTGCACCATCATTGGTCACAACCAGAGCATTGTCTACAACTCATTGCACCATCAGTGGTCACAGCTAGAACATTGTCTACAACTCATTGCACCATCAGTGATCACAGCTACAGCATTGTCTACAACTCATTGCACCATCATTGGTCACAACCAGAGCATTGTCTACAACTCATTGCACCATCAGTGGTCACAGCTACAGCATTGTCTACAACTCATTGCACCATCATTGGTCACAACCAGAGCATTGTCTACAACTCATTGCACCATCAGTGGTCGCAGCTAGAGCATTGTCTACACCTCATTGCACCATCATTGGTCATAACCAGAGCATTATCAACAACACACTGAACCATCAATGGTCACAGCTAGAGCATTGTCAACAACACATTGTCTCATCATTGGTCACAAACAGAGCATTGTCAACAACTCATTGCACCATCAGTGGTCACAGCTAGAACATTGTCTACAACTCATTGCACCATCCTTGGTCACAACCACAGCATTATCAACGACACACTGAACCATTGGCGGTCACAGCTAGAGCATTGTCAACAACACATTGTCTCATCATTGTTCACAACCAGAGCATTGTCTACAACTCATTGCACCATCATTGGTCACAACCAGAGCACTGTCTACAACTCATTGCACCATCATTGGTCACAACCAGAGCATTATCAACGACACACTGAACCATCAGTTGTCACAGCTAGAGCATTGTCAACAACACATTGTCTCATCATTGTTCACAACCAGAGCATTATCAACGACACATTGAACCATCATTGGTCACAACCAGAGCATTGTCTACAACACATTGTCTCATCATTGGTCACAACCAGAGCATTATCAACAACACACTGAACCATCAGTTGTCACAGCTAGAGCATTGTCTACAACTCATTGCACCATCATTGGTCACAACAAGAGCATTATCAACAACACATTGAACCATCAGTTGTCACAGCTAGAGCATTGTCAACAACACATTGTCTCATCATTGTTCACAACCAGAGCATTATCAACGACACATTGAACCATCATTGGTCACAACCAGAGCATTGTCTACAACTCATTGCACCATCACTGGTCACAACCAGAGCATTATCAACAACACACTGAACCATCAGTTGTCACAGCTAGAGCATTGTCTACAACTCATTGCACCATCATTGGTCACAACCAGAGCATTATCAACAACACACTGAACCATCAGTTGTCACAGCTAGAGCATTGTCTACAACACATTGTCTCATCATTGTTCACAACCAGAGCATTGTCTACAACTCATTGCACCATCATTGGTCACAACAAGAGCATTATCAACAACACATTGAACCATCAGTTGTCACAGCTAGAGCATTGTCAACAACACATTGTCTCATCATTGGTCACAACCAGAGCATTGTTTACAACTCATTGCACCATCATTGGTCACAACCAGGGCATTGTCAACAACACATTGTCTCATTATTGGTCACAACCAGAGCATTGTCTACAACTCATTGCACCATCATTGGTCACAACCAGAGCATTATCAACAACACACTGAACCATCAGTGGTCACAGCTAGAGCATTGTCTACAACTCATTGCACCATCATTGGCCACAACCACATCATTATCAACGACACAATGAATCATCAATGGTCAAAGCTATAGCATTGTCAACAATACATTGTCTCATCATTGGTCACAACCAGAGCATTGTCTACAACTCATTGCACCATCATTGGTCACAACCAGAGCATTGTCTACAACTCATTGCACCATCATTGGTCACAACCAGGGCATTGTCAACAACACATTGTCTCATCATTGGTCACAACCAGAGCATTGTCTACAACTCATTGCACCATCATTGGCCACAACCAGTTCATTGTCTACAACTCATTGCACAATCAGTGGTCACAACCACATTATTATCAACAACACACTGAACCATCAGTGGTCACACCTAGAGCATTGTCAACAACACATTGTCTCATCATTGTTCACAACCAGGGCATTGTCTACAACTCATTGCACCATTAATGGTCACAACCAGAGCACTGTCTACAACTCATTGCACCATCATTGGTCACAACCAGAGCATTGTCTACAACTCATTGCACCATCAGTGGTCACAGCTAGAACATTGTCTACAACTCATTGCACCATCAGTGATCACAGCTACAGCATTGTCTACAACTCATTGCACCATCATTGGTCACAACCAGAGCATTGTCTACAACTCATTGCACCATCAGTGGTCACAGCTACAGCATTGTCTACAACTCATTGCACCATCATTGGTCACAACCAGAGCATTGTCTACAACTCATTGCACCATCAGTGGTCGCAGCTAGAGCATTGTCTACACCTCATTGCACCATCATTGGTCATAACCAGAGCATTATCAACAACACACTGAACCATCAATGGTCACAGCTAGAGCATTGTCAACAACACATTGTCTCATCATTGGTCACAAACAGAGCATTGTCAACAACTCATTGCACCATCAGTGGTCACAGCTAGAACATTGTCTACAACTCATTGCACCATCAGTGATCACAGCTACAGCATTGTCTACAACTCATTGCACCATCATTGGTCACAACCAGAGCATTGTCTACAACTCATTGCACCATCAGTGGTCACAGCTACAGCATTGTCTACAACTCATTGCACCATCATTGGTCACAACCAGAGCATTGTCTACAACTCATTGCACCATCAGTGGTCGCAGCTAGAGCATTGTCTACACCTCATTGCACCATCATTGGTCATAACCAGAGCATTATCAACAACACACTGAACCATCAATGGTCACAGCTAGAGCATTGTCAACAACACATTGTCTCATCATTGGTCACAAACAGAGCATTGTCAACAACTCATTGCACTATCAATGGTCACAACCAGAGCATTGTCTACAACTCATTGCACCATCATTGGCCACAACCAGAGCATTGTCTACAACTCATTGCACCATCATTGGTCATAACCAGAGCATTATCAACAACACACTGAACCATCAATAGTCACAGCTAGAGCATTGTCAACAATACATTGTCTCATCATTGGCCACAACCAGAGCATTGTCTACAACTCATTGCACCATCATTGGCCACAACCAGAGCATTGTCTACAACTCATTGCACCATCATTGGTCATAACCAGAGCATTATCAACAACACACTGAACCATCAATGGTCACAGCTAGAGCATTGTCAACAATACATTGTCTCATCATTGGTCACAACCAGAGCATTGTCTACAACTCATTGCACTATCAATGGTCACAACCAGAGCATTGTCTACAACACATTGCAAAATCAGTGGTCACAACCATCAAACATAAAATGGTGTGTCTATTCTACTTGCTATATGCAGAGAGGCCGCTCCCAGATAGTCTGGAGGGGGACAAACAGCACAGACTTTGATAGGTGGGAAAACACCTTTATTATCATGGATCTATTATATGTAATTTTTGTGTATGACATAAACATGATGTACCCATTTGAAATGTCATTTATAGTAGGATTCATCTTAGTATATGGCAAGATGAGTGGATGAATAGCTTGTCATATTTGTGGTCACATGATGGATTCTCTCCGCCTGCGGGGTATGTCACAGGCGGAGAGACCTGATGACCTGGAAAGCCTCTCCGGGCTGTTCTATTTGTTGGGAGAGATCACAACATCTCTGCAACTTCAGGCAACTTTGCTCCATACAGGACAAATTGAATGGGCCCGCTGAAATAATTAAAGACAAGGTAATCTGCAGACATACCCCTCAATGACTTGGGGATCATGGCCGTCCTACAGGGCAACCCTGGTGAGGCCCTCAGCTCCCCGCGACTGCCCGAGTCAGAGTTGGTGACACTCGAGCTGGCCGCGTCATCGCTGTCACTGTCAAAGTGAAATGGCAAGGCAACAAACGTGTCCTTGATGTCCTGTGTCACGTCGTGGCACTCGTCAGCTGCCTTGCGATGCTGGGTGCCCTCAGCATACATGAATGGCCGAGCTCCAAAGTTGGCACGGATTCTCGTGTTCTGTAACAATGACAAAGTCATGCGAATATGAGTATTTTTATTTCAGGTTAAAAATCTATGTACAGTACAATTAAATGGGCATTTAAAATATAGATAAATTTAAATATAATAAATAAATAAATATAAATAAGATATAAAATCACCACTGTGCAGAATCAAGGTCTCTCTAAGCTACGTTGGTCCAGTGACAATATTTAAACAATTCATAACACATTTTAACAAATGATTTTCAAAGTCATATATGCACTCTTTTATTAAACTGACTGCACGTTACATAAACTATTCACACACTACAGATCTGAACCTCAAGGAACCTGATTCATGTTGGACTGAATGAATTGTGGAGGTAGCTTTAGGAGTACAGTGGAACCTCACTGTTAAAATCAATCTATTGACTGGGCCAAAGTAACCTGAATAGTGAGGTGATCATATCAGCGGGACTAAATACCTTATATACTTTATTATTATGGAAATAATTTGGGACTGTCCCAGAGTGACCATAATGGCGAAGTGGCTGCATTACCGAGGTGACTGTAAAGCGAGGTTAGACTATAATTATTTTGAGCTTCTATACTGCAAAAGCCACCTTTTTCTGAATGTGTAGGACAGGCCACATTCCTCCTGCCACGTCATCTATCACACTCGGCAGTCGACGGCCTTTGTGGGTGAAGTACACCAGGCCCTTGACTGGCTGTCCGGGCATGAGGGGAGACTCTCCCTGCTTCTCCCACCCAATCCCTGCAACGTCTCCCAGGGACAGACTCACGTCCAGTCGCACACTCCTCCACTGGAGCAGACTCGAGCCATTGTAGTGGACGGCCCGGCCATTGCTGAAACATACACTCACTACTAGATGGTGCTAGTGGATCAACATTGAAACTGTCAGCTAAACTTAGCCAACCACATGATTATCTTCTCTGCTGACAAAAATATAAGCACCAAAATAACATATTCTATTAATAATAATTACAAAATTGATATAGCGCCATATTCACTGAATGCTTTATGGCACTTTATGTCATGCTATTATTCAAAGTAGGCCAACACATAAAAAATATATTTATAAATAAAACATTATATAAACTGTTCAACATCGAACATATAAACATCATAAAATGTGATAAAACAACTATATTATTCAGAATTATTCATTTCACTTACAATCCTCATGGCATAAATACTACATCACGGTTATAACAAGAGACAAAATCTTTAAAGAAGAAATAAAAAATAAAATCTGCTAAAAATAAGTTTCAAGAACCTGCATTAAACACAAAAATCAGGGGAAAGTAAACATAATGTAATTCCTATTTCATTACAATGTTTTTAACGCCTTTCATACTGGCAAATTGCATCTTGTTCTTCCCGTTGAAGATTTATATGTAGTAACTATGAATTTTTATAGAAAAACCAGGCTTTGTCAAAATAACATTAAACCTTAAAAACATTTAGCACAGAAACTAAGGATCTAGTTGTGATTCGACTTGTACAAAATGATGATGACTGTGATGTTGACTGACTTGTGTAAGAGACAAGTGCCGACGGGATTTGTCCAGGCCGTGTCCTTTCTCTCGGCCGCTGGCATGAAGCCAAATGATATGATTGGTCCGCTGTCATCCTGCGGGTCCCCTAGTGAGCAAATCTCAACCTCCCAGTAGAACGATGGAGCCTACAGAAACACAAACATATAACGTCAGAGAGGGGGGGATATGATTGAATTTTTTTCTAATTATGCATGAAATATACAACAAAATTAATCATCAAAACTTATGAAATCTCTATAAAAACAGGGAACAGAATACACTTTTAAATTACTTAAGGGCAGATTTAAATATAGCAAAGGAAGCATTCTCTGAGTAGCTGAAACAACCTCCCACAATCAGTGGTACAAACCAAACCAATTAACAAATTTTAAACCGACTACCGTAATTTTCTGTGTATAATACATATTTGTTCCCTTCATTTTTTACTTAAAAGTCCATGCGTATTATACATGGTAACAATGCTAAAAAAAAAATTTTTCAGACCCAATACATCATACTCAGGAACAACAGACTGGTCTAAATTATTTATGCTGCTAAACGACAATTCTTACTTCATTTTGTTCTATGCCAATGCATTCATTCAATAATGCCACATAAAAGGAACAAATATTCTTTAAAAATATTGTGTTTTTGTGCACTTTTGCAGTCCAAATTTATAATATAAGCCCCTGATGATCACAGCAGAAAATGCTGATGTAACACAGTCCTAACTGGACCTAACATGTACACCAGGCCAAGAGGCACTCTAAATCATGCTTCATCCAAACTATCGGAAGTGGGGAAATCAGAGGTTGATGCTAAAAAGTTGGGGTGTGTGCCATACATGGTAATATAGAAATCCTGTTAGATTTGAGCAAAAAGTCAGTGTGCGCATTATACTTGGGGCCATATTATACACGGAAAATTACGGCAGATAAATTCTGGTCAACCCAGTCATAATATCAGTGTCACTATGAAGCACCTCTAACAACTGGAACCAGAACATGTGTGGCCTTCATACAAACTGTGATTTCTGTAATACTACTTCCTTAAAGGAAAATCATGTTTTTACCTATGAGGGTATTACACCCCTTGTGAGGGTACTACACCCCTTGTGAGGGTACTACACCCACCTGTGAGGGTACTACACCCCTTGTGAGAGTACTACACCCCTTGTGAGGGTACTACACCCCTTGTGAGGGTACTACACCCACCTATGAGGGTACTGCACCTCTTGTGAGGGTATTACACCCCTTGTGAGGGTACTACACCCACCTGTGAGGGGATGGACATGGTGGCGTAGACCAGAGTGCCGCGGGGCAGACCACTGCTGACCGTTGGGTCTCCCAGGAAGGTGATCCCAGTGAGGCGGTTGGAGAAGAGGCAGGCTCGGAGGGGAGGGAACTGACGGGACGTGTCCCACGTGATCTCTCGCACCTACAAACATATCATATGCTTACTGAATGATACTGGACCCAATACAACATCTTAAAGCAATACTGGACCCAATACAACATTCTAAAGCAACTACTGGACCCAATACAACATTCTAAAGCAACCACTGGACCCAATACAACATTCTAAAGAACTACTGAACCCAATACAACATTCTAAAGCAACTACTGAGCCCAATACAACATCTTAAAGCAATACTGGACCCAAAACAACATTCTAAAGCAACCACTGGACCCACTACAACATTCTAAAGCAACTACTGGACCCAATACAAACATTCTAACGCAACCACTGAGCCCAATACAACATTCTAAAGCAACCACTGGACCCAATACAAACATTCTAAAGCAACCACTGAGCCCAATACAACATTCTAAAGCAACCACTGAGCCCAATACAAACATTCTAAAGCAACCACTGGACCCAATACAAACATTCTAAAGCAACCACTGGACCCAATACAACATTCTAAAGCAACTACTGAGCCCAATACAACATTCTAAAGCAACTACTGAGCCCAATACAACATTCTAAAGCAACTACTGGACCCAATACAACATTCTAAAGCAACCACTGGACCCAATACAACATTATAAAGCAACCACTGGACCCAATACAACATTCTAAAGCAACCACTGGACCCAATACAAACATTCTAAAGCAACCACTGAGCCCAATACAACATTCTAAAGCAACTACTGGACCCAATACAAACATTCTAAAGCAACTACTGGACCCAATACAACATTATAAAGCAACCACTGGACCCAATACAACATTCTAAAGCAACCACTGGACCCAATACAAACATTATAAAGCAACCACTGAGCCCAATACAACATTCTAAAGCAACCACTGAGCCCAATACAACATTCTAAAGCAACCACTGAGCCCAATACAAACATTCTAAAGCAACCACTGGACCTAATACAAACATTCTAAAGCAACCACTGGACCCAATACAACATTCTAAAGCAACCACTGAGCCCAATACAACATTCTAAAGCAACCACTGGACCCAATACAACATTATAAAGCAACCACTGAGTCCAATACAAACATTCTAAAGCAACCACTGAGCCCAATACAACATTCTAAAGCAACCACTGAGCCCAATACAAACATTCTAAAGCAACTACTGGACCCAATACAACATTCTAAAGCAACCACTGGACCCAATACAAACATTCTAAAGCAACCACTGGACCCAATACAACATTCTAAAGCAACCACTGAGCCCAATACAAACATTCTAAAGCAACCACTGAGTCCAGTACAACATTCTAAAGCAACCACTGAGCCCAATACAACATTCTAAAGCAACCACTGAGCCCAATACAAACATTCTAAAGCAACCACTGGACCCAATACAAACATTCTAAAGCAACCACTGGACCCAATACAACATTCTAAAGCAACTACTGAGCCCAATACAACATTCTAAAGCAACTACTGAGCCCAATACAACATTCTAAAGCAACTACTGGACCCAATACAACATTCTAAAGCAACCACTGGACCCAATACAACATTATAAAGCAACCACTGGACCCAATACAACATTCTAAAGCAACCACTGGACCCAATACAAACATTCTAAAGCAACCACTGAGCCCAATACAACATTCTAAAGCAACTACTGGACCCAATACAAACATTCTAAAGCAACTACTGGACCCAATACAACATTATAAAGCAACCACTGGACCCAATACAACATTCTAAAGCAACCACTGGACCCAATACAAACATTCTAAAGCAACCACTGAGCCCAATACAACATTCTAAAGCAACCACTGAGCCCAATACAACATTCTAAAGCAACCACTGAGCCCAATACAAACATTCTAAAGCAACCACTGGACCTAATACAAACATTCTAAAGCAACCACTGGACCCAATACAACATTCTAAAGCAACCACTGAGCCCAATACAACATTCTAAAGCAACCACTGGACCCAATACAACATTATAAAGCAACCACTGGACCCAATACAAATATTCTAAAGCAACCACTGAGCCCAATACAACATTCTAAAGCAACCACTGAGCCCAATACAAACATTCTAAAGCAACTACTGGACCCAATACAACATTCTAAAGCAACCACTGGACCCAATACAAACATTCTAAAGCAACCACTGGACCCAATACAACATTCTAAAGCAACCACTGAGCCCAATACAAACATTCTAAAGCAACCACTGAGTCCAGTACAACATTCTAAAGCAACCACTGAGCCCAATACAACATTCTAAAGCAACCACTGAGCCCAGTACAACAATGTAAAGCAACTACTAGTAAGGTAATTATTATATGGGTTCACTACTCTCATTTCAACACATTTAATACAATAAAACAGTAATTTACACCTCATACGGTGTGCATAGTTTTAATTAATTGTTTGGCTTGTGTGCATAACTGTGCAATATAAGTTTTTATTGCACTGGACGTCACAATGTGCAGAACAGTGTATGTCACTGTAGACAATGCATTATCAGTAGCAATTACCCATGTAATAAATATATAACATATACTGTGAAGACTAAAAAATGCATGTTGGGCTTACACAATCTCACAAATTTATATATATATATAATAGTACAGAGAGAGACCAAGTGTGGAGAGAGACCAAGGAGGGAGAGAGAGACCAAGGAGGGAGAGAGACCAAGGATGGAGAGAGACCAAGAATGGAGAGAGACCGAGGGAGAGAGAGACCAAGGAGGGAGAGAGAGACCAATGAGGGAGAGAGACCAAGTATGTAGAGAGACCAACGACGGAGAGAGACCAAGGAGGGAGAGAGACCAAGTATGGAGAGAGACCAAGGAGGGAGAGAGACCAAGTATGGAGAGAGACCAACGACAGAGAGAGACCAAGGAGGGAGAGAGACCAAGTATGGAGAGAGACCAAGGAGGGAGAGATCAAAGATGGAGAGAGGCCAAGTATGGAGAGAGACCAAGGAGGGAGAGACCAAGTATGGAGAGAGACCAAGGAGGGAGAGATCAAAGATGGAGAGAGGCCAAGTATGGAGAGAGACCAAGGAGGGAGAGACCAAGTATGGAGAGAGACCAAGGAGGGAGAGATCAAAGATGGAGAGAGGCCAAGTATGGAGAGAGACCAAGGATGGAGAAAGACCAAGCATAAGTTTTGATATACAACACAATGCCGCTGAGAGTCTACAATTTATTACTATGTTTCAATTAAAGATGCTTAATCAATAAAAAAATTTTTTGCTAGTCTCATTTCAAATAAATTTAGCAAAAAACCAAACCTACCTAGTATCCACTGCAACATGCTAGCTCGTTTGTGCAACTTTTGTATGTAGTT
This sequence comes from Lamellibrachia columna, assembly GCA_963662155.1. Taxonomy (NCBI): domain Eukaryota; kingdom Metazoa; phylum Annelida; class Polychaeta; order Sabellida; family Siboglinidae; genus Lamellibrachia; species Lamellibrachia columna. The sequence goes on from OY759269.1 coordinate 25,860,524, forward strand.
TTAGTGAAATCAGCAGACATACTATTAAATTAGTTAATGCTTGTTCAAGCATTAACTGAGGTAAAAATTGAAATGCAGAAAAATAACGATTTTTTTCCTTGGGGAAATTTTGTAAATTTGTCATGTGATCGGCAAGAGGATGGAGGTCATGCCCATGATCAGCATTGACCCACACAGTGTTTACCATTTTGGATATCCACTATTTTGATCCTTACTAGATCTAACAACTAAAGTTAATTCTTTTGATGATTTGAAAAAAAATAGGCATTTTTTATTAAACAGACTGCGCACATCACTAAAGCTAGTCACACACTTCACATCTGGACATAAATGAACTGGATTCACGATGGGCTGAACCAATTGAGGAAGCAGCTTTAATATTTTAGATGACAAAATGTTTCCTGATTGTTTCTATTTCAATACTACTTAGATTTGTGCAGATTATATCTGCATAGTAAATGATAATTTTTTAAATGGACATTTAAGTAGGTGAGATTTTTTTATTCAATCATATCCTCTTGCGAGGTGGTTGGCAGAACTGACTGAGCCGCATCATGGATGCTTCTGCAATGACTCATGAGTCCACAGCAGGTGACACACATATCCCGTGTGGGAACTTTTACTTCCCCTGGCAAAAGGACCAGCGACTTTTATTATCTCTTCCCAAAGACACAGGCAAAGTAGAGTGAATGGCCTGAGTTTCGAACCAGCGGCAGGTGGAGTGGAACCCTTGTCACCTCGACCGACAGTCCTGTGTACTACCACGCAGCCACCTACATGGTAGGTGAGATGCTAATGTATTACAGCTTCATATATCGTAATAAAATTAAATTTATCTCACAACCATTGGATGGCCATATTTTACATATACTTACTGGAGCCGTTGAGATGTGAGAGGGAGGCGGAGGAGGCTTGGCGCAGTCTCTGTAGAGCAGGCGGAGCTGCTGGCAGTGTGCTTCAATCACATGCTGTCTCTCACCTGGTACCAAAATGAAAGTGAAAGTACTTGGCAGTGTCCATACAACAGAGCATTTCACAATTCTCCTTGTAACAGAGCTCTTCATTTTGATGCTGACATTAACTGTAACAGCCACTAGTTTATACTGTAACAGCCACTAGTTTAACTGTAACAGCCATTAGTTTATACTGTAACAGCCACTAGTATATACAATAACAGCCACTAGTTTATATTGTAACAGCCACTATTTTAACTGTAACAGCCACTAGTTTATACTGTAACAGCCACTAGTTTAACTGTAACAGCCATTAGTTTATACTGTAACAGCCACTAGTTTATACTGTAACAGCCACTAGTTTATACCGTAATAGCCACTAGTTTATACTGTAACAGCCACTATTTTATACTGTAACAGCCACTAGTTTAACTGTAACAGCCACTAGTTTATACTGTAACAGCCACTAGTATATACCGTAACAGCCACTAGTTTATACCGTAATAGCCACTAGTTTATACTGTAACAGCCACTATTTTATACTGTAACAGCCACTAGTTTAACTGTAACAGCCACTAGTTTAACTGTAACAGCCACTAGTTTATACTGTAACAGCCACTAGTTTACATTGACTCACTTGTCTATGAGCCTGTGACCAACTCAGTTATGATTAAATTATTGATTTATAAAATAGTCATTTGGTGCTGTTATTTATGAGAAAGCCAATATACACATGTACACACACACACACACACACACACACACACACACACACACACACACACACACACACACACACACACACACACACACACACACACACACACACACACACACACACACACACACACACACACACACACACACACACACACACACACACACACACACACACACACACACACACACACACACACACACACACACACACACACACACACACACACACACACACACACACACACACACACACACACACACACACACACACACACACACACACACACACACACACACACACACACACACACACACACACACACACACACACACACACACACACACACACACACACACACACACACACACACACACACACACACACACACACACACACACACACACACACACACACACACACACACACACACACACACACACACACACACACACACACACACACACACACACACACACACACACACACACACACACACACACACACACACACACACACACACACACACACACACACACACACACACACACACACACACACACACACACACACACACACACACACACACACACACACACACACACACACACACACACACACACACACACACACACACACACACACACACACACACACACACACACACACACACACACACACACACACACACACACACACACACACACACACACACACACACACACACACACACACACACACACACACACACACACACACACACACACACACACACACACACACACACACACACACACACACACACACACACACACACACACACACACACACACACACACACACACACACACACACACACATATGTACAAACACGCATGCATGGACACACACATGCACGCCCGCATGCACAGACACGCAAACACATGCGTGCATGCACACATGCATGCATGCACATGCACGCACGCACACACATGCATGCACACACATGCATGCACACACATGTATGCACACACACGCATGCACACACATGCATGCACATATGCATGCACACACACGCACACACACATGCACCCACACGCGCACATGCACACACACACGCACGAATGCTCGCACCGAGGCACACGCACAGAGCACCAATATAAGTGGTCTTGTTCAATATTAAATTATACGTAAATATTCCATAAACAGCACAATGTAATTATTCAACAAGACGTGCCAGTGTAACCAAGAAGTGGGTGTAGCCCTGTAGCCCTACCTGTGCAGCACTCCTTGGCCAGTGACTTGAGGATGTCTATAGCAGCACTTGAGTGCTGGATGAACGCACTGGCAAAAGACAGATGCTTGAGGTGACACGCCAGTACCTTGCATGCCCTGTAACAAACAATCATGGTGACAGTGTGTCATGTAGGATTACATGATGGCCTGTGTCTTTTGAATGATACATTAAAACCAGTTGGTCCCTCCAACCTGGTGTCTGTCCCAGGGGAAGTGAAATATCCCACACAGGGTAAATATGTAACCTGTCATAGTCACTGACACGGACAAAATGGGCATTGCATTAACGAAGACAGTGATAGTGATACGATTAACTAAGGTGGAATATAGAAGGATAAACGTTATATTCAAGAAGATAATGCATTTATGGCATACATGTTTTCTTGTGATTAACTGTTGTTCTAGTCTGAATGAATTTCTGTGGATCTCTGTATACATTTATATGTAATATTTGTGTATGAAATAAAATATTATAAAGAGGTAAAAAGTAAAAGTAAGTTTTACATGGCACATTATCCAATCATTATGATTAGGATCAGTGTGACGTTTAACCTCTGGCAGACCTGTTCCTTCCAGCACCAAGTCAACTTCTCTGGGAAGCATGCAGCCATGCCGCAATTACTTCATGAAGACCATTCATTTATAATATTGCTATCTAGTTTAAATGATGAATGAATATAGATGAAAACACAATACACTCATACAAGTGATGGATTCAATCTTACCTGGTGCGAATCTCTGCGATGACACGACATATCTGGTTGGCAAGGAGATTCCCATCGGTGCCATGGGTGGGAAGAGGCTGTGCGAGGGCTGTGCCTGTCCCCCCGTTGTGAGGGAGCAGTAGTGACTGCACCGACATAACTATTGTCTCCGTGACTGACAGCTGATGCTGAGGCAGCGACTGTAACAGGGACCTCTAGCTATCTCACAACCACCAACACAATCAATAAGTCAGTTCATATATTTTTTTATTATATATATATATATATATATACCAACACAATCAATAAGTAAATACATATATACCAACACAATCAATAAGTAAATACATATGATGATTTTATAGGAACTCATATGGACATTTGACATAGATTAAGTAATTTGGAACAATAGTAGTTCATAGTCATGTATAATTATTCGCAACGCTATGCATGTTTTCAATGATTGTTGCAAGTTATGTGATCTATGTCAAATGGCCACATCAGTTCCCTCGTACGGTATGAACACTTCGTGAAACTAGCAATGGTACAGGATGTTTGGGGCATGAAGTAGTATCCATCAAGGACCATCGCTACTAGTGTCATCGTCCTGTCAGACTGGGTAAAGCAAGGAATCATAGGCTCGTGCAGTAGCTGCCTTTTCTCCCAGGCAATGTCGTGTAACTCGGCTAGTATTAGATAAAATCCATTATTATAAAGATTGAATCATTGGGGAATTGGAGTTATTTTTATTCTTGGTTGATATATCACAACAAAACAACAATGCATTCATTCATCTTGTTTGTGACTCTGTATTTATGTATGTATGTCTCAGTTTATTTGATCATAATAAGTAGAGACACTGGACTCACCTGATGTCTGACTGCTGTCAACCTGTGAGACCAAGTAGAGAGACTGGACTCACCTGATGTCTGACTGCTGTCAGCCTGTGAGACCAATTAGAGAGATTGGACTCACCTGATGTCTGACTGCTGTCAGCCTGTGAGACCAAGTAGAGAGACTGGACTCAGCTGATGTCTGACTGCTGTCAGTCTGTGAGACCAATTAGAGAGATTGGACTCACGGGATGTCTGATGGCTTTCAGTCTGTGAGACCAAGTAGACGGACTAGACTCACCTGATGTCTGATGGCCCTCAGTTTGTGAGACTAAGTAGAGAGACTGGACTCACCTGATGTCTGACAGCCCTCAGTCTGTGAGACCAAGTAGAGACTGGACCCACCTGATGTCTGACGGCCCTCTGTCTGAGAGATCAAGTAGAGAGACTGGACTCACCTGATGTCTGACGGCCCTCTGACTGAGAGATCAAGTAGAGAGACTGGACTCACCTGATGTCTGACGGCCCTCAGTCTTGAAATTGGCACTTGGACCGTGTCACTGTAGCGGGCTGGTTCAAACTCTTCATCTGTGGGAGGTAGCAATGTGACAGTGGCAAGTCCGGTCTGGTCCGAGATACTGAGGACGTGGGCCGGAGAGTGGTGTGTTCCGTCTCCAGTGATCTGGCACATGACAACAACATACATTTTAAAGACAAGGATGTTTTACTTATTTATCTTATTATTTATTTAATTTGTTTTTATTTAACTTATCTGCCTAACTTATATGTTTATCTAACGTAGCAATTTAAGTTAGTTGCTTAGTTAACTTATACAGTTAACTTATTTATTTAATTTATTTATTTAACTTATAATCACTGGTCACATTTTTACTTTAACTTTCAACTTGTTCTAAATTAACTTACTATTATCTTGTTTTAGCGCCTTTGAGCAGGTTTTTAACCCGGACACATGGCGCATTACAAAGTATAATAAAAAATTAATAAAATATAACTTCTTTACAAAGACAGGTGTAAATAACTCACATATAAAATTATCATATATACCACAATCCATCTGCAGTGTTGCCAGTTATATACATTTATGTAAACATGGTCATTGCTACCACCCCATTACTAACCCTGTTACCCACCCCATTACTAACCCTGTTACCCACCCCATTACTAACCCTGTTACGCACCCCATTACTAACCCTGTTACCCACCCCATTACTAACCCTGTTACCCACCCCATTACTAACCCTGTTATCCACCCCATTACTAAGCCTGTTACCCACCCCATTACTAAGCCTGTTACCCACCCCATTACTAACCCTGTTACCCACCCGATTACTAACCCTGTTACCCACCCCATTAGTAACCCTGTTACCCACCCCATTACTAACCCTGTTACCCACCCCGACATCCACTCCACCATCCACACCATTTCCCAAATACCTGCAAACCATATACCTGACTTACCCCACTACTTACCCCATTACTATATATCCATATACCATATACCTGATTTACCCCACTACTTACCCCATTACTATATATCCATATACCATATACCTGACTTACCCCACTACTTACCCCATTACTATATATCCATATACCATATACCTGACTTACCCCACTACTTACCCCATTACTATATATCCATATACCATATACCTGACTTACCCCACTACACACCCCTCCATTACAGCTTGAGAGTTAGAGAGCCAGACTGCCATGTTTGAGGACTGGGGTTCCAGTCCACCTGCTGCCGTTTCAAAACTTGGGCAATATCATTCACTCCACAAGAGCCTTTGGTCCCTTCCACCTGGTGTCTAGGCCAGGGGAAATCAAAGATCCACACGGGGGAAATGTGTAACCTGGTGTGGACACACTAAGACATCCTGTGATTAGTCCAGGAAAAGGGTTGTTTGGAATATACAACATAAGACATGAGACCCCACCCCCACCCCACTTCCCACAACCCACACCATGACCCACCTCCACATCACAGCCAGGCTTGATGACCTCCTCGAAGCCCCCGAGGGCGGCCAGTGATGCATTGACCTGCTTGGCCATCGTCATGAGTTGGTCGCGCTGACACCGTGTTGACCCGATGTCATCAACTGACGTCAGCAATTGCGGCAGACACGACAGTGCATTCGACGTCACCTGACACGACATAACATGCATTTAACATCCACTCCACATCCGTTCTAAATTGTTTTAATATCTATGCAACTGTCAACAGGAATATGCAAGCAATAGACACGAAAAATCCCTTCAGGTGGTGCAAAACCACTTTTTTTTTTTAATATTTACAAATATTGGTTATTTTTACTATTTACAAAATTATTGTGATTTTCAGATGATACCTTATTAGGTGACCAAACTGAAAATATTTGTTTTATTTTTTGAGAGGATATAGCAAAACTTGCCAGTGCCGATGATAAGATGGACAGGCGTGGCACTGACTACCATAATCAATTTGTTTCTAAAGAAATAGTCTGTTCCCAAATTGTAAACCGTAGATATCAAGTTAGCTGATCTGGCTGTACAAAAGGCAAGACAACTTGGGATGTAGTTCAAGTACAGAGGGCCAAGCACAGAGGGTCAAGTACAGAAGGCTGAGTACAGAGAATCAAAGACAGAGGGCCAAGCACAGAAGGTCAAGTACAGAAGGCCGAGTACAGATAATCAAAGACAGAGGGCCAAGCACAGAGAGCCAAGCAAAGAGGGCCGAGTACAGATAATCAAAGACAGAGGGCCAAGTATAGAGAGTCAAGCAAAGAGGGCCGAGTACAGAGAATCAAAGACAGAGGGCCAAGTACAGAGAGTCAAGCAAAGAGGGCCGAGTACAGATAATCAAAGACAGAGGGCCAAGTACAGAGAGCCAAGCAAAGAGGGCCGAGTACAGATAATCAAAGACAGAGGGCCAAGTACAGAGAGCCAAGTACAGATAATCAAAGACAGAGGGCCAAGTACAGAGAGCCAAGCAAAGAGGGCCGAGTACAGATAATCAAAGACAGAGGGCCAAGTATAGAGAGTCAAGCAAAGAGGGCCGAGTACAGAGAATCAAAGACAGAGGGCCAAGTACAGAGAGCCAAGCAAAGAGGGCCGAGTACAGATAATCAAAGACAGAGGGCCAAGTACAGAGAGCCAAGCAAAGAGGGCCGAGTACAGATAATCAAAGACAGAGAGCCAAGTACAGAGAGCCAAGCAAAGAGGGCCGAGTACAGATAATCAAAGACAGAGGGCCAAGTACAGAGAGCCAAGCAAAGAGGGCCGAGTACAGATAATCAAAGACAGAGGGCCAAGTACAGAGAGTCATGAGGGCCAAGTACACAGAATCAAAGAAAGAGGGCCAAGTATAGAGAGCCAAGCAAAGAGGGCCGAGTACAGATAATCAAAGACAGAGGGCCAAGTATAGAGAGTCATGCACAGAAGGTCAAGTCCAGAGGGCCAAGTACGCAGAATCAAAGAAAGAGGGCTAAGTATAGAAGGTCAACTACAGAGGGCTGAGCAGGGCTGGCATGTAACGAAGTAAAAGTACTTCGTTACAATACTTGAGTAGTTATTTCAAGTAATTGGCGTGTAACGAAGTAGAATTTTTACTAAATACTTTTTACTTGTAACGAAGTAGTTTTATCTAAAGTAACGCGACTTTTTACTCCGTTACTTTTATTTACTTCGCAATATATTTTCGTTACATTTTTTGCAAAACCGCTGGCGCTGCTGCCGGTGGCGCTCCACCGTCAACGACATTTCAAAAACTGTTCATAGTCACAAGGCCAAAAGCTATTAATATCATTCAATCGCATGCCGTTCGCAATCATATTTGCATGCATACCTCTCTTCGGGAAATCGACGCAACCACTGTTTTATATCTACGTCAATGAATGAAGTCAGGTCAAGGCCATAGACATGAAATGTCACTTTGAGCGCACAACGCTTGAACGCCATCTCAAACCACGAAGCAAATGTCTCCATTGCACCATATAAACTATTAATCAGTAAGTTTCCAGTACATATTATAAATATTAAAATTTGCAATTTCGACAATGTATTGATAATCCCCATACACTGACACAATTCTGATATTCGTGAGCGAACGCGCATCGTGGATCGAGAACCGATTTTTGCCCATTGCCATTGGCATTGTCAGCAACGGCCTTACCAGCTTACGTCAACACCCTCTAATTACTCAGATACAATCACACCTAACTGAAATTATTTGATATTGTGAGCGCTTAATATAATAATGTAATTTTCCAAGCATCCAAGTGAGCACCGTGTTCAATAGTGGCAGACCGATTGACCAGCTAAGGCTGTCTGGGAGCACATTGTTATAGGCAGAGTGGTTGCAAAACAGTTGTCAGAAGCAAGTTGTGTAATTTATATAATATTACTCATGATTTTGTTGTTATTTCTAAGTGTTGTACTTTTACTTCTACTTTTACTTCAAGTACTTTTAAAAAGTAGTTTAACTTTTTACTCAAGTACTTTTTTTACAAAGTAATTTTATTTTTACTCAAGTAGTTTTTAGGTGAATTACTTTTACTTTTAGTCAAGTACAAAATAAAAGTAATTCAGTCAACCCTGGGGCTGAGTACAGAGAGTCAAAGACAAAAGGTCAAGTACAGATGGTCAAATACAGAGGTGAAGTAGGCTAGTCACTTACCTTCTCTACTGCGGCTGCCCAGCTCTGTGCGGTGAGTGAGACAGGAGCTGTGAGGAGGCCATGGAGTAGAGCAATCACTTCAGCGGCCATCGAGTCAGCCACGTGTCCACTGATGAATGGCCGCACTGAGTCAGACCTAGTGTCAAACACACACACTGATGAATGTCTTCACTGAGTCAGATATAGAGTCAAACACACACATGCATGCACGCACGCACGCATGCACGCACGCACGCACACACACACACACACTGATGAATGGCCGCACTGAGTCAGACATAGAGTCAAACACACACACTGATGAATGGCTGCACTGAGTCAGGCCTAGAGTCAAACACACACACTGATGAATGGCCGCTCTGAGTCAGACATAGAGTCAAAAACACACACTGATGAATGGCTGCACTGAGTCAGACCTAGAGTCAAACACACACACTGATGAACGGCCACACTGAGTCAGACATAGAGTCAAAAACACACACTGATGAATGGCTGCACTGGGACAGACCTAGAGTCAAACACACACACTGATGAATGGTTGCACTGAGTCAGGCCTAGAGTCAAACACACATACTGATGAACGGCCACACTGAGTCAGACATAGAGTCAAACACACACACTGATGAATGGCTGCACTGAGTCAGACATAGAGTCAAACACACACACTGATGAATGGCTGCACCGAGTCAGACAGAGTCAAACACACACACCGATGAATGGCCGCTCTGAGTCAGACATAGAGTCAAACACACACACTGATGAATGGCTGCACTGAGTCAGACCTAGAGTCAAACACACACACTGATGAATGGCCGCTCTGAGTCAGACTTAGAGTCAAACACACACACTGATGAATGGCTGCACCGAGTCAGACCTAGAGTCAAACACACACACACTGAAGAACGGCCACACTGAGTCAGACTTAGAGTCAAACACACACACTGATGAATGGCTGCACTGAGTCAGACCTAGAGTCAAACACACACACTGATGAATGGCCGCTCTGAGTCAGACTTAGAGTCAAACACACACACTGATGAATGGCTGCACCGAGTCAGACCTAGAGTGAAACACACACACTGATGAATGGCCACACTGAGTCAGACTTAGAGTCAAACACACACCCTGATGAATGGCTGCACTGAGTCAGACCTAGAGTCAAACACACACACTGATGAATGGCCGCTCTGAGTCAGACTTAGAGTCAAACACACACACTGATGAATGGCTGCACCGAGTCAGACCTAGAGTCAAACACACACACACTGAAGAACGGCCACACTGAGTCAGACTTAGAGTCAAACACACACACTGATGAATGGCTGCACTGAGTCAGACCTAGAGTCAAACACACACACTGATGAATGGCCGCTCTGAGTCAGACTTAGAGTCAAACACACACACTGATGAATGGCTGCACCGAGTCAGACCTAGAGTGAAACACACACACTGATGAATGGCCACACTGAGTCAGACTTAGAGTCAAACACACACCCTGATGAATGGCCGCACTGAGTCAGACCTAGATTCAAACACACACACTGATGAACGGCTGCACTGAGTCAGACCTAGAGTCAAATACACACTCATGTACGTCCAGGCTCCCAGGGTCTTGCAGGCCATACCAGGTCATACCAAGCCACACCAGGTCATACCATGTCATACCAGGCTCTCATTACAAGTATCATTTTATTGTTACACTGTCCAAAAAACAAATATCATAAACGTTGTAATGTTTGTGCTATCTTCAGCAAACACCACAAGTGGTGCCGTATGGACTGTTGGAACAATGCACTGTTACACAGTTTGACATAGTGCATTATACACCATTACACATTCTGAAAAACATTACACAATGTTACACCATTTGTCAGTGCATTACACAAATACACACTGCTACACAACTTGGCAGTGCATTATGTCACTACTAAATATCACTTGTAAACACTTTTTTGGGGATAAAAATGTGTTTATAAAGTACTTCAAACATTGTTATTCAAGCAAAACTTGCTATAATAGTATATAAATAACAGTAGATACAGAATAGTCCATACCTGGCGAGCTCAGTGTTCTTCTCCTTACAGATCACCTCTGTTGCTGTCTTCTTCTTGTCCGTTGTCGCAGTGTCAACAGTGACATCTGTTGGTGGGCCGGTGCTCACAACGAGTCCCATCTGAGCCCACTTGGCAGCCCGACGCAGCGCCGACACTGCGTCCTCTGTGCTCACCTCAGCCTTGCCATTCTGTCAGATCAACAAAGATGACTTCCAATATGTACATGGAATGTCTACGCACACGTATGACTACATAGCATCCGACTGCTTGGTCATTAGAGTTGATGTAAAGGGCAGGCATGGAGCCAGACCTGAGACAAAGGACGCTGTATGTCAAGGAAAGCTATACGTTGTCACCACCACTGACTGACTGATAGACTGACTAACTGATATATTGATCAACAGACAGGCGAACTGCCCCACAGACAGATGGAATGACAGATAGACGGACAAACTAGCAGACGACCTGACAGAAGTTTTGTTATCACCAGGGTTGGCATGTAACGAAGTAAAAGTACTTCATTACAATACTTGAGTAGTTATTTCAAGTAATTGGCATGTAACGAAGTAGAATTTTGACTAAATACTTTTACTTGTAACGAAGTAGTTTTATCTAAAGTAACGCGACTTTTTACTCCGTTACTTTTATTTACTTCGCAATATATTTTCGTTACATTTTTTGGCGAAACCACTACTGCCGGTGGTGCTCCACCATCAACGACATTTCAAAAACTGTTCATAGTCGCCAGGCCAAAAGCTATTAATATCATTCAGCCGCATGCCAGTTTGCGATCATATTTGCATGCATACGTCTCTTCGGGAAATCGACGCAACCACTGTTTTATATCTACGTCAGTGAACGAAGTCTGCCAAATATCGGCATAGGTCAGGTCAAGGCTATTGACATGAAATGTCATTTCTAGCACTACTAGTACTGGACTGACCCTCTACCTACTCAGATACAATCACACCTGCGTATACATATCCTACAATCTAGCTCCTCCCATACCCCAGTGGAACAGGTCAATAAAAAGACAGATTGTGCCTCATCATTAATTAAGTTCTGTTTAACCGAAATTATTTGATGTTGTGAGCTCTCATTAAAGATAATGTAATTTTCCAAGCACCCAAGTGAGCACCGTGTTCATTGGTGGCAGACCGATTGACCAGCTAAGGCTGGGAACACATTGTTATAGGCAGTGCAAGTTGTGTAATTTATATAATATTACTCATGATTTTGTTGTTATTTCTAACTGTTGTACTTCTACTTCTACTTTTACTTCAAGTACTTTTGAAAAGTAGTTTTACTTTTTACTCAAGTACTTTTTTACAAAGTAATTTTACTTTTACTCAAGTAGTTTTTAGGTGAATTACTTTTACTTTTACTCAAGTACAAAATTAAAGTAATTCAGTCAACCCTGGTTATCACCAAGGTTACAAGCATATCACGTGCAACAAACATATTTGAAAGTGAAAAGTAACATTTCATGTTGGACACATCCTTTAGAAACCCTGTTCCTGAGAAATGTACAACATTTGAGTACTTTACCTTGGTCAAGTCCTGGTCCATGTGCACCACCTTCTCCATGTTAGACCCGGCCGCCAGACGGAACGGACGACTGTCAGAGCTACAAATGAATGGACGGAATGGATCACTAAGAGCTACAAATGAATGGATGGAATGAACGACTGTCAGAGTTACAAATGAATGGACAGAATGGATGATGGGTTAAGATGGCCGTCAATTAATTGGCTGTGGCAATGCGAATGGGTAATGTTTATGAACTCCTCTTGAATTTTATTACTGTGCAGTCATTATGGTCTCAAAGATTATTGGCTTTGAGAGAAATACAAACTTTGGAAGTAAGAAAATTTAAGTTAAATACAGGACAAAAAATTTACTGAAAATTAGTCATAAAATAGTGGTAGCAAACAGCAGACGCTACCTGAGCAGCCTGTCATATACACTGAGAGTAGTGAACTAGAAGGCTACCTGAGCAGCCTGTCATATACACTGAGAGTAGTGAACTAGAAGGCTACCTGAGCAGCCTGTCATATACACTGAGAGTAGTGAACTAGAAGGCTACCTGAGCAGCCGGCCATATACACTGAGAGTAGTGAACTAGAAGGCTACATGAGCAGCCTGCCACATACACTGAGAGTAGTGAACTAGAAGGCTACCTGAGCAGCCTGTCATATACACTGAGAGTAGTGAACTAGAAGGCTACCTGAGCAGCCTGTCATATACACCGAGAGTAGTGAACTAGAAGGCTACCGCGTTAGGTGTTCCCATATCTGCCACCAGGGAGCTACAAAACAACAGTGATCACCGCCCACTGCACCAAGTCCAAGAATGCTGTTGAAGCCACTGTGTGCTTGCAGCACTGTCTTATATGCCAATACGCAGTTTATAGAGCTTATTAAACGAGTCAACTAGCATCAACGTGTATTATTTTTAAATGTCACACCCTGTTGAATCTTGAACTAAATAAAATACATGCATACATTTATGGAATAGATCTGCTATGATGATGATATACTGGACCAATAGGCCTACAAATCGAAAATAATAACCTGGATCTGAGCAACCGAAAACATATTATTTGACACACGTAGTATGTAAGCTGATTAAACATAGAAAACGACAATAGGCAGAATTAATAATTGCTTCACTTCGTCTTTCAACCGATCTCGACAGAAGCATAAATTTATGATGCACCACTTAACATCAATTCATCGTTTCATATGCGAATGACGAATTCATATTTTCACGCACCAGCAGCACCTTGGGTTAGCATTTGGTGTATTGGTTTTGTATCGCGAAAACGATTAGATTTACGATGCAATGGAAGCATGCCATTTCACCCCAGTGTTATATTGGTACTGCATACTAAATTGTATTTAAGAGTGTTTATCTGAATCTCAATTGCAATTTACAAACCGCCAAAGCAAAGCCAGCGACAGCGATTGATGTCAGCGGCAGCACAAAACAAACACCACGTTGACACTCGTTCATTGACATTGTTCACCTAGATTCTTGAGAATTTTCAAAGCAATTCTAAGTAGGTTTAAGCAGGTAGTAGGTTTGGCATTTCCCCTGGCGGCAGAAAATCCGGGTCCATGACCACCCACCTTATATCCGAATCCGCGTAATAACGGGGTGCATAATAAAGAGGCGCAATTGTACACTGAGAGTAGTGAACCAGAAGGCTACCTGAGCAGCCTGTCACATACACTGAGAGTAGTGAACTTGAAGGCTACCTGAGCAGCCTGCCACATACACTGAGAGTAGTGAACTTGAAGGCTACCTGAGCAGCCTGCCACATACACTGAGAGTAGTGAACTTGAAGGCTACCTGAGCAGCCTGTCACATACACTGAGAGTAGTGAACTTGAAGGCTACCTGAGCAGCCTGCCACATACACTGAGAGTAGTGAACTTGAAGGCTACCTGAGCGGTCTGCCATTACACTGAGAGTAGTGAACTTGAAGGCTACCTGAGCAGCCTGCCACATACACTGAGAGTAGTGAACGTGAAGGCTACCTGAGCAGCCTGCCACGTACACTGAGAGTAGTGAACGTGAAGGCTACCTGAGCAGCCTGCCACGTACACTGAGAGTAGTGAACTTGAAGGCTATCTGAGCAGCTTGCCACATACACTGAGAGTAGTGAACTTGAAGGCTACCTGAGCAGCCTGCCACATACACTGAGAGTAGTGAACTTGACGGCTACCTGAGCAGAGGTTGTATCACTTCATGTGATGACTGATCCTCTCTCTTATGGATGAACACTGAGAGACGTCCCTCCTGTATGTCGCTGTCTTCCACTTTGCTCTTTCCACCCCACCCGCTGCTGCTCCCTGCTAGCATAGTCGTCACTTCAGTCGATGGTCGCCGGCTAGAGATGGTCGTCTGGCCACCTACAACAATAATAAATGTTACTCTGGCACCTGGCCTCCTACAACAATAAATGTTACTCTCGAACCTGGCCCCCTACGACAATAGCAATAAATATGTCTGGCCTCCTACAACAATAATAAATTTGCCTCTTGCAACAACAACAAATGTCACTGGTATTTGGCCTCTTACAATGGTAATCTCCAAATAAACTGTACCCTATGTGTAGAGGTAAGAGGTAACTTATACTGCACGGCATCCCGTCCATGGGACCGCTCACAGCTTTACACTCTCCCCCAGCAGCCCTGTTCCTTCCATCACAACCTCGATTTCTCTAGGAAGCATTCAGCCATGCTGCAATTACTGCACACAAAATATTTGTTCACCTATATCCATCATACCTATAGCCATCCATGCATGTCTATAGCAAGGTATATGCTGATGAGTGAACTGAGGCAATGTGGAGTAAACAAAATTGGCCAAGTTTCGAAACGGCAGCGAGAGCATTCAAGTGCCTGTGTTCTTGATTGAAGATATGATGTTCTAACCAGCATGTTGTGGCACCTCACTGAGACAGTAGTACGGCAGTTAGACACCTCAGAAGACAGCATTCGTGTGGTACTTTAATGGTAGACACAGAGTGAAGAATGTTTAGTCTCAAAACAAACATCAAACAGGTGGAAAAGACTGACAGAGACCCCTGAGGTTACTGAGAGGCTGTCTGGAAAGCTTGACTCAAACAGTAAGATATTGATGCAGATAAGATGACTGCTGAACACATCACATAAATATGTGTTACAAACTACTAAATAGAAGAACTAAAACATGTAAAACACTAACCCGGCACAAGGAAGTCGCCAAGCTTTGCCAGAAGGAGGCTGACAATTTTCAGTGGCTTCTCATACGTGTTCATGTCGGCAGCGAACGCCAGGTGGAGCTGCTGTCCCCACGCCGGCAGTTCAACCTTGTCGCAGTCCTCAGTACTCATGAGGGGCAGTGCCACCCGACAGAGCTGGAGGATGATGAGGACCAACTTGGGGGAAGGCCTGGGGGATACAGCACACATATAGGAGTATGTTGGGAGGCTGGGAAAACAGTGTGGCACTGAAACTTGTCTGTCTTATGTAAATGACAACCTACGCAAAAACCTTGTCATTACATTTGACAAGCCGTGCCCAGAAATAATCAAAGACCGTATGTTGACAATATGTTTGACGAGACATGCTATAGGCAGGTCATTACAACATGATCAATCAGTGCTTCGTTGCTGCAGACAACTGTCCAACTGATCCAATGACAGTGATATAGGGTATCATCTTTTAATAGTTTTCACAGTCAAATTTACCTTTTTTGTAACATTTCGATAGCTTTCAGATAAAGGTAAAACTGACTATAAAAAACGATGAAAAGATTAATAGATCACAATCGCCAGTCTGATGATTATCTTCAAATCTAGGTTCAATGTTGCGTGTCTGTGTTCACCATTCCTCCTCCTCTTATTTCACTAATACTTTTACTGACTGCATTAATAAATGTAATGAAACTATTTATGAAAAATAAAATACTATATCTACTTGGAATGTCTCCCTTTGAATCTTGTTCAAATATATAACTTAAATGGAAAAACGGACTTTTTCTTTTAGGTTAATGATTTTGAATATACAGTTCTGAAAGTTTTCAACATACTACTGTTTAATTATACCTTAATTCCACATGTTGAATACGTTATTTGATCATCACATGTTGAATATGGTGTTGTATTATTATTATGAAATTTGAACTGTTTGTTAGAAATATATTATTGATCGATTGATTGATAGTACATGTATATGTATACACGTAACAACCAGTGCACACATGCATGCATGTAGGCAAGCACACACACACACACGCTCGCACGCACACATGCACGTGACAGTAGTGAGTACCTCTGATCCAACAGCAATGACAGCAGTCTAGACACACAGCCAGGCTGACTCAGTATCGCCTTGCCCATGCGACTCCTACAAAGACAATATCGAAACAATGTCAGAACAACATTAAAACAACGTGCAATCTCCATGAGACAACACTTGCTGCTGACCCCAAGTGAACCCTCCTGGTCTACTGCAACGCCACTGAGTCAGTACTGAGTCACACTGAGTTACTACTGAGTCACATCGAGTCACTACTGAGTCACATCAAGTCACCGAGTCACTAGAGTCACTGATTCTGATCGAGTGTCACCATTTATCATGCTATGAAATATACATACATGAAAAAAATAAACTAGGTTTCATTGTAAATAGGCAGAGCGATTTTTTTGTAAATTTGAGACAAATCCATAAAAATATGGGACAGCTCTATATCTCCGAAAATAAATAATCTGGATTAAACACAAGTGATCTGTAGGAAACAGCATGTCTACATAAATCATGACTACGTGATAAATGGTGTCCATACTTCCACTAATTAATAACTGTGAATGAGGACACTTTCTATGAACAGGTAATTTAATTATTTATTTATTATATTGATTTAATAATTTTAATATATTTTAATATATATTTTTAACTATAATATTATACATTTATAATTTTTATGATAGATATATGGCTCTTTATAAATTTTAGTCATAATAATTAGTAATAATAAATGACTACTCATAACAGCCCACCTGGAGAGACTGTTGAGCAGACTCAACACTTCGTGCAGGGCCTCGTTTCCCGCAGCCTCATTGCCACTGCATTCAGTGGCCCGAGTCAGGTGATTGGTCAGTAGAGTGGACACCTGCCTAGCCAGGCCAGAGTGTTCCAGCTGGTCAGCAAAGCACCCTGAAATGACCGTATAAAGCACGCTGAAATGATCGTATAAAACACATTGAAATGACCGTACAAAACATATTGAAATGACCATGCATATGTCATCATGCATGCTCTAGAGAATGGTTTCTTAAAAATAAAAAAAAATTCATGTAATATAGCAAAGCCCTTTCCCGTAGCAAAACAAATCCATTTATTTATTACTGAATAAAACGTATTTAAAGCTTACCCATAATTTTCGCTGTCACTAAAAATAATCAGGAAAAAGACTTAGAAAAAAGAATTGGGAATATGTAGTTGAAAATATGAATCTTAATATTTCACATAATACAATGGAATAGTAAGAGAGAAGCGTGTCAGACGCTTGACATTGTGTCTCACCGTCCTCCTTTTCCCACATGACGCAGCGGTTAGAGAGCACTTGGAAGCCGGCCCAGGCCATGGATGACACGCGCTGACGCAGCCCCTCCACGGCACTACTGGCACGGCCCCCCATGGCCCTCTCACGACAACTGCTCAGACTACACAGTCTGTCCAGCAACTGAACGAGACCCGACCGCACCAGGCACTTCTCTTCTGTCCTGGAACGGCAAAAATCCAGTCATCATATAAGTCATAATGTCACCAAGTCTGACTTGTAACTGCACAGTTCAGCGCATATTGGGCTGCTCACTCAGGAAGTACTCACAAAGCTATCCCCCTACACAGGAAGAGTTCTACTTTCACATTCCAAGATTTAACAATATATAATCAGGGTCAAAGAGGACAGCAACAAATTCTGAGTAGGAGTTTGTAGCCATTTCGGATGTGATCCAGGAGAAGACGCAGCAGTGTCTGACAGATGACCCACCTGGTGTATGTGATGATACACAACAGTCCAATGCTGTTTCTGACAGATGACCCACCTGATGTATGTGATGATACACAACAGTCCAATGCTGTTTCTGACAGATGACTCACCTGGTGTATGAGATGATAAACAACAGTCCAATGCTGTTTCTGACAGATGACCCACCTGGTGTATGTGATGATACACAACAGTCCAATGCTGTTTCTGACAGATGACCCACCTGGTGTATGTGATGATAAACAACAGTCCAATGCTGTTTCTGACAGATGACTCACCTGGTGTATGAGATGATAAACAGCAGTCCAATGCTGTTTCTGACAGATGACTCACCTGGTGTATGAGATGATAAACAGCAGTCCAATGCTGTTTCTGACAGATGACTCACCTGGCATATCGGATGATAAACAGCAGTCCGTTGTTGTTGCCGATAGGTGACTCACCTGGTGTATGGGATGATACACAGCAGTCCAATGCTGTTGCTGACAGATGACTCACCTGGCATATCGGATGATAAACAGCAGTCCGTTGTTGTTGCCGATAGGTGACTCACCTGGTGTATGGGATGATAAACAGCAGTCCAATGCTGTTGCTGATAGATGACTCACCTGGCATATCGGATGATAAACAGCAGTCCATTGTTGTTGCCGATAGGTGACTCACCTGGTGTATGGGATGATAAACAACAGTCCGTTGTTGTTGCCGATAGGTGACTCACCTGGTGTATGGGATGATACACAGCAGTCCAATGCTGTTGCAGCAGGAGATTGGGTTCCTGGCTGCTAGTTGTACCACGGCAGTCATTGTTTCAGAGAACGCTTCCCGCACTTGGTTCACCATCCCACCACATGTCAACTCATCAACTCTGGCACACAGAACATGGCAGTGAGGTTGAGTATGTGACAGCAATGACATTGAATGAGGAACTGTGCAACTATCACTGATAGTTGACAGCACTTAATACATGCATTCCTATCAATGATGTAAACAGTAGATCTGTTATCATTGCTTGCACCATTTTGTACCACAAATAGTTAGTTCTGTCATAATTGGACACATCCGATTATGAAACCATAACTGTGCTGTGGGACACAACGTTGTGTGTCGGGCATGTTTAAGTATTTTCACAAGGTCTCAATTCCTTTTGTGGTATTTTGTAACCAAAATACACTCCACACAAAATTTATCGCAGCAACACACGAAATAGCAGACGGCCTCGTTTTGGATGCTCTCACCTGTTAAGTGGAGCCCTCTGTTGGCTACTTTTTCTGCCGTGAACCTAAGTAACACACACACCTTCACTTACAATCGCACGCATGCACGCACGCATGCACAGGACATGGCATCACTGTTCAGCCTGGACAAAAGACAAAGAAATATCCAGTATGTGTTACTTAACATAAATTTTTTTATTTATAACTATACTTGAAATAAATAAAGAACAAGAATGTTTAGTTTCCTCTACTATTCTGCTGGAAGCAGCAGTGAACATTAATATATCAGTTCAATCTCACCTAGGCCCATGCTGCAGAACTGATGTGACGGCCGCAACAAAGTGGGTGGCCCCCCCAACCCTGGTGGCGGCAGTGAGCAACTCGTTCATGTGAACCAGCGCCTGCTGACGAGTCATGCCACGTTTATAGCGCACTCGTGCCGCTTCCAGGAAGTTCTCACAAGACACCTGTAGAGGGCAGCAATTGCTGGTAGAATTCTATCTAAGCTATTTATTCAGCTTACAACTCCCTCCTCCATTCACTCAGTCCATCACCAATCAGTTTGTTTACAACTCCATCCTCCATTCACTCAGTCCATCACCAATCAGTTTGTTTACAACTCCCTCCTCCATTCACTCAGTCCATCACCAATCAGTTTGTTTACAACTCCCTCCTCCATTCACTCAGTCCATCACCAATCAGGTTGTTTACAACTCCCTCCTCCATTCACTCAGTCCATCACCAATCAGGTTGTTTACAACTCCCTCCTCCATTCACTCAGTCCATCACCAATCAGGTTGCTTACAAGTCCCTCCTCCATTTACTCAGTCCATCACCAATCAGGTTGCTTACAACTCCCTCCTCCATTTACTCAACCCATCACCAATCAGGTTGCTTACAACTCCCTCCTCCATTTACTCAGTCCATCACCAATCAGGTTGCTTACAACTCCCTCCTCCATTCACTCAGTCCATCACCAATCAGGTTGTTTACAACTCCCTCCTCCATTCACTCAGTCCATCACCAATCAGGTTGCTTACAACTCCCTCCTCCATTCACTCAGTCCATCACCAATCAGGTTGTTTACAACTCCATCCTCCATTTACTCAGTCCATCACCAATCAGGTTGCTTACAAATCCCTCCTCCATTTACTCAGTCCATCACCAATCAGGTTGTTTACAACTCCATCCTCCATTCACTCAGCCCATCACCAATCAGGTTGCTTACAACTCCCTCCTCCATTCACTCAACCCATCACCAATCAGGTTGCTTACAAGTCCCTCCTCCATTTACTCAGTCCATCACCAATCAGGTTGCTTACAACTCCCTCCTCCATTTACTCAACCCATCACCAATCAGGTTGCTTACAACTCCCTCCTCCATTCACTCAACCCATCACCAATCAGGTTGTTTACAACTCCCTCCTCCATTCACTCAGTCCATCACCAATCAGGTTGTTTACAACTCCATCCTCCATTTACTCAGTCCATCACCAATCAGGTTGTTTACAACTCCATCCTCCATTCACTCAGCCCATCACCAATCAGGTTGTTTACAACTCCATCCTCCATTCACTCAGCCCATCACCAATCAGGTTGCTTACAACTCCCTCCTCCATTTACTCAGTCCATCACCAATCAGGTTGCTTACAACTCCCTCCTCCATTCACTCAGTCCATCACCAATCAGGTTGCTTACAACTCCCTCCTCCATTCACTCAGTCCATCACGAATCAGGTTGCTTACAACTCCCTCCTCCATTCACTCAGTCCATCACCAATCAGTTTGCTTACAACTCCCTCCTCCGTTCACTCAGTCCATCACCAATCAGGTTGCTTACAACTCCCTCCTCCATTCACTCAGTCCATCACCAATCAGGTTGCTTACAACTCCCTCCTCCATTCACTCAGCCCATCCCCAATCAGGTTGCTTACAACTCCCTCCTCCATTTACTCAGTCCTTCACCAATCAGGTTGCTTACAACTCCCTCCTCCATTCACTCAACCCATCACCAATCAGGTTGCTTACAACTCCCTCCTCCATTCACTCAGTCCATCACCAATCAGGTTGCTTACAACTCCCTCCTCCATTCACTCAGCCCATCCCCAATCAGGTTGCTTACAACTCCCTCCTCCATGCACTCAACCCATCACCAATCAGGTTGCTTACAACTCCCTCCTCCATTCACTCAGTCCATCACCAATCAGGTTGCTTACAATTCCCTCCTCCATTCACTCAGTCCATCACCAATCAGGTTGCTTACAACTACCTCCTCCATTCACTCAGTCCATCACCAATCAGGTTGCTTACAACTCCCTCCTCCATTTACTCAACCCATCACCAATCAGGTTGTTTACAACTCCCTCCTCCATTCACTCAGTCCATCACCAATCAGGTTGCTTACAACTCCCTCCTCCATTTACTCAGTCCATCACCAATCAGGTTGTTTACAACTCCCTCCTCCATTCACTCAACCCATCACCAATCAGGTTGCTTACAACTCCCTCCTCCATTCACTCAGTCCATCACCAATCAGGTTGCTTACAACTCCCTCCTCCATTCACTCAACCCATCACCAATCAGGTTGTTTACAACTCCCTCCTCCATTCACTCAGTCCATCACCAATCAGGTTGCTTACAACTCCCTCCTCCATTTACTCAGTCCATCACCAATCAGGTTGTTTACAACTCCCTCCTCCATTCACTCAACCCATCACCAATCAGGTTGCTTACAACTCCCTCCTCCATTCACTCAGTCCATCACCAATCAGGTTGCTTACAACTCCCTCCTCCATTTACTCAGTCCATCACCAATCAGGTTGTTTACAACTCCCTCCTCCATTCACTCAACCCATCACCAATCAGGTTGCTTACAACTCCCTCCTCCATTCACTCAGTCCATCACCAATCAGGTTGCTTACAACTCCCTCCTCCATTCACTCAGTCCATCACCAATCAGGTTGCTTACAACTCCCTCCTCCATTCACTCAGTCCATCACCAATCAGGTTGCTTACAACTCCCTCCTCCATTCACTCAACCCATCACCAATCAGGTTGTTTACAACTCCCTCCTCCATTCACTCAGTCCATCACCAATCAGGTTGCTTACAACTCCCTCCTCCATTTACTCAGTCCATCACCAATCAGGTTGTTTACAACTCCCTCCTCCATTTACTCAACCCATCACCAATCAGGTTGTTTACAACTCCCTCCTCCATTCACTCAGTCCTTCACCAATCAGGTTGCTTACAACTCCCTCCTCTATTTACTCAGTCCATCACCAAATAGGTTGCTTACAACTCCCTCCTCCATTCACTCAGTCCATCACCAATCAGGTTCGTTGATGTTTGCAAAAGAGTGAAAAGCTTTACGCCATTGTACATAGAACCCAACCACTTTGCCCTTTTTTTGCCAATTCTGACTGGATCCGGTCAAACATAGTTTGTTCGATTATTAAATAAAAAACTGAATGACACATTTTTACAAATAAGCCAGCATGTCAAAGTGGATACTAGTTTTGATTTTTTGTGAAATTATTATAAAACGAGTAAAAAATTTAATCAAGGAAGAACCTTTAAGTGGACAAATAGAGACAAATAGTGACCTTTGATTCCCACTACATTGAACTTATGGATCTCGTATAAATTAAGTTTATCTGCAAAACATGTTATCCACCAAAATCACATGAACTGAGTTACTTGTAAGACTAGTTTTGTTCTGCTATCAAGTTGGTGCAGTTAACAATGTCTTATGACAAAACATGTTATATGCCAATATATTAACTGATGACATAACATTTTCTCTATCTATCCTCTTAACAAAAAACATGACTGATCTCAAAATACATAAATAGAAGATAATGCACTTTGTGGATAATCTCTTAAACATTGAACATGCAAACTACAAACATGGATGTGCCTGACTGCACATTTATTTAGTATGTTAAAATCATCAATCTATCTATTGTCTGGAAATGTAATAACTGTAATAGAATTAATTACTGACATTTTTGTAACAATGGTCTGGCAACCCTCTGAAAAATGTCATTTGGAGAAACACATAATAATTAAATAATAGAGAGAACCAGTTACACTGAACATTAAACCAGCAAATAAAAAATATTTACCAATGTTTTCTGAGCACAACATAAAATGTTTCTCAAAACCTGCCTTTTACCTGATCGTATTGTCAATTAAATTACCAAAACATTCTACAAAATAATCATGAAAAATGGACTGTGTATGCAAGTATCAACTGACCGCCTTCTCAGGGTTGCTCCCAATGAAGGAGAAGAGTTGGTCAACAAGGACAACGTGGGGAGGTTTATCCCTCTCTTCCTCCCCCATCATTCCCTCCAGGATCACCGCCGGGTCCTTCTTGTGAGCCTGTCTCTTCCTGTGAACACAAAGTGACAGCTGTGTTATTTCTTGTGAGCCTGTCTCTTCCTGTGAACACAAAGTGACAGCCGTGTCATTTCTTGTGAGCCTGTCTCTTCCTGTGAACACAAAGAGACAGCCGTGTCATTTCTTGTGAGTTTGTCTCTTCCTGTGAACACAAAGTGACAGTCGTTTAATTTCTTGTGAGCCTGTCTCTTACTGTGAACACAAAGTGACAGTCGAGTCATTTCTTGTGAGCCTGTCTCTTCCTGTGAACATAAAGTGACAGTCGAGTCATTTCTTGTGAGCCTGTCTCTTCCTGTGAACACAAAGTGACATTCAAGTAATTTCTCATGAGCCTGTCTCTTCCTGTGAACACAAAGTGACAGCCGCGTCATTTCTTGTGAGTCTGTCTCTTCCTGTGAACACAAATTGACATGTGTCATTTCTTGTGAGCCTGTCTCTTCCTGTGAACACAAAGTGACAGTCGTGTCATTTCTTGTGAGCCTGTCTCTTCCTGTGAACACAAAGTGACAGTCGTGTCATTTCTTGTGAGCCTGTCTCTTTCTGTGAACACAAAATGACATTTGTGTAATTTCTTGTGAGTCTGTCTCTTCCTGTGAACACAATAAAGTGACAGTCATGTCATTTCTTGTGAGCTTGTTTCTTCATGTGGAATATGTTTAAAAACAAAACTGATAAATATCTCATAAGAATGGGTTATGCATAGATGAATAATTGTTGGATTTTCGATAAGCGACTTGCCATTTGGTGTTTTTGTTTTGGATGGCAATCTTGATAAATCTTGTTGAATCATGTAAACAAGAAGTGACTTTGTAAAGCATGTAGGTGACTGTTATTCTGCTATTAAAGTCATAGTTAAGCTTGGCAAATTACACACTTCTCAACAACACTTCATGAGCTATAAAATACAACAGAATCTTTAGAAAATAGCTGTAGCATTTTGGGTCAAAACTTCTGAAGATGATGAAATGTAAGCAACACTTTTCTGTACCTATTCAGACAGAAAACTCTTTTAAATTTTTGCTACAAAATAATGTTACAACAAAATCCAATATGATGGCCAAATGGTGTATGTATGGTCAAACTAAGACAACATAAAAGTTGTTGTAAGTAGTTAGTTTCACAATTACTACAGCTTGTTGTTCTGGGTTGCCAAGAGAAACTTAGACATATATAGCAAATATGTATTTCCTGGACACCCTCAAAGTGAGGAGGTATCACGCCTACTACATGGAACATATCACATTGTCAGCAGGTGTAGATAAATGCCAGTCTCGTTGACTCTGACCGTTGTAGCTTAATGATGTCAAGGACGCTGTCATCCTGGGCCTCATGTACAGGGGACGACATACTGCGGCGACAGCTGGACATCTTGAGCACATCAGAGTCTGACCGCACCATCACACTGGCCACTGAAACAATAGAACACATGGTTACTGACCACACCATCACACTGACCACTGAAATGACAGGACATGTGGTCACTGACCACACCACCACACTGACCATTACAACTAATAATAACCTATCTTGTATCTACTAAACTAGGCTCTTTGTGCTAATTTGTTATTTAGTTTTGATGAAATCATTGGACATTGCGGGACAAACTATTAAACTATTTGTTACTAGATCCGGACAAAAGTTGGTGAACAAATGGTAGTGGTCTGGAATAACATACGGCTATTGACACTTTCGCAAGTTGCCCGATCTAACGATCAAAGTCCATTCTTTTGATGCTTTGATGATTTTAACAATGGTACAGAAACCGACTGTGCATATTACTTTACTTATTACTTTACTTATTACTTTACTTATTACTTTACTTATTACTTTACTTATTACTTTACTTATTACTTTACTTATTACTTTACTTATTACTTTACTTATTACTTTACTTATTACTTTACTTATTACTTTACTTATTACTTTACTTATTACTTTACTTATTACTTTACTTATTACTTTACTTATTACTTTACTTATTACTTTACTTATTACTTTACTTATTACTTTACTTATTACTTTACTTATTACTTTACTTATTACTTTACTTATTACTTTACTTATTACTTTACTTATTACTTTACTTATTACTTTACTTATTACTTTACTTATTACTTTACTTATTACTTTACTTATTACTTTACTTATTACTTTACTTATTACTTTACTTATTACTTTACTTATTACTTTACTTATTACTTACTATTCACCAACTACAAATCTTTTGAAATCATTGAACATGTTTTAAATGTTCACCGTACTGCTAATTAGCACTTTGGGTAAAATCATAATCTTCTTAAAAGCAACACTTTCTAACACCCTGAAAGAGAAGGGACGAGGCGACATTGAACAATGAGAACACATACAGACAGTGTGTAGATTAGATTCACTGACCAGCCTTGGACGCAGCGTGCAGCATGTCAGACACAGACGAGACTGGTGGCGACTTCGCATGCTCGGGAGCAATGGTGACCTGCAGCAGGAGGTTGAGTCTGTCCAGCAGACCTGAGACCACTGACCGTGTCTTGACCAAAGACCATTTAGGGCTCTTGTCTGCATCCACTTCATTCTGTAACTTCTCTCTGGCAAGCATCAAAACCAACAACTATTACTTACAATCAAGTTAGACCAGTTTGAACATGTTACAAGACGATAAACGGTCAACTGTACGACAGAAATGGCATGTTACAGATTGCTCTTGTTAAAATGTGCAACATGTTTTTGTGCATAATAAATTAGATAATAATGACGAATCTTGGATCATAAAATCATGCAGTTTACCTGAGTTGGAGGACAGTAGCCTGCATGTTGGCCGAGTCCAGAGTGATGTCTTTTAGGAAGCACAACACTGCCAGTTCTGTCGCTTTGTTCTGAAAGAGAGAGGTCCACAAAGGGCGTGATGTGTCATTTGTATTCTGTCCTACTGTTTGATGTGTTAACACAGGACCTGACTGACTGACCTAACAATGGTCATCACCACACAGGGACATCCAGTACAAAAGATAAAGATACAGTTGCTATGTAATGCCTATCCTGTCCTTTACAACAAATCTAAGCACAACATTCCACCAGACACCAACTCAACTTCTACGTGCAACATTCTGACATCCTGTAATTAGTTTGAGAAAGCCATCAGTTCATGTAACTCTTCCACTGTCTACTGTCCGGGACTCATTTCAACAACTCAGACTGAAGTAACCAGCTGGAGTTATGAATGGCTGCATGAGTATTCAAACCCTGGTCCTATAAGTGGTGTGTACTCTACCACTGTGCCGCTGTTCAAACCCTGGTCCTATAAGTGGTGTGTACTCTACCACTGTGCCACTGTTCAAACCCTGGTCCTATAAGTGGTGTGTACTCTACCACTGTGCCGCTGTTGAAACCCTGGTCCTATAAGTGGTGTGTACTCTACCACTGTGCCGCTGTTCAAACCCTGGTCCTATAAGTGGTGTGTACTCTACCACTGTGCCACTGTTCAAACCCTGGTCCTATAAGTGGTGTGTACTCTACCACTGTGCCACTGTTCAAACCCTGGTCCTATAAGTGGTGTGTACTCTACCACTGTGCCGCTGTTCAAACCCTGGTCCTATAAGTGGTGTGTACTCTACCACTGTGCCACTGTTCAAACCCTGGTCCTATAAGTGGTGTGTACTCTACCACTGTGCCACTGTTCAAACCCTGGTCCTATAAGTGGTGTGTACTCTACCACTATGCCACTGTTCAAACCCTGGTCCTATAAGTGGTGTGTACTCTACCACTGTGCCACTGTTCAAACCCTGGTCCTATAAGTGGTGTGTACTCTACCACTGTGCCACTGTTCAAACCCTGGTCCTATAAGAAATGTGTACTCTACCACTGTGCCGCTGTTCAAACCCTGGTCCTATTAGTGGTGTGTACTCTACCACTGTGCCACTGTTCAAACCCTGGTCCTATAAGTGGTGTGTACTCTACCACTGTGCCACTGTTCAAACCCTGGTCCTATTAGTGGTGTGTACTCTACCACTGTGCCGCTGTTCAAACCCTGGTCCTATTAGTGGTGTGTACTCTACCACTGTGCCACTGTTCAAACCCTGGTCCTATAAGTGGTGTGTACTCTACCACTGTGCCACTGTTCAAACCCTGGTCCTATTAGTGGTGTGTACTCTACCACTGTGCCACTGTTCCGTATATAGCAATGCACCACACAGCTACACCAAGACACTATAAACCATGGACAACGGACTGACATACAGTGGCTTGGTGGTTAGAGCACAGGACTGTCAAGGCTGAAAGAGACACTAGAAGCCGTTGGTCCCTTGGGAAGAACAATATCCCACTCAGGGAAACTGGAAAAGCCTGCTGTGGACTCCTGTAGCCAATGGTCTCATTCAACAAATATCTACATAGGCGCTGCATCAGCTGCTACCAAAAATGTGCTCTGATGGAGTATGTAGAATGAGCGAATTATCTAAGCAGACATGAAGTTGTATAATACCTCACATTATTACTGTTAGTGATACTGACCTCTGCCAAGTGGTAGTCGATGAAGAACGCATCATTTGACGTCTGACTGCCTTGTCTGATGTCCTCTACCTCCGCGGTCCACCTCTGCTCCAGTTCAGCCAGGTTCTACACAGAAACAACATTCAATGGATCATTCAATGTGTCACCAGTGAAACCACTGGTGGTAGTCACGCACTGATGGCTTTCACATAGCTGCAACCCTTGGTGTGAGAAATGTTCCCAGCCAGGTTCCAGGGGTCGCAGACCACGAAGTCCCCCAGTTTGTGGACCTCTGTGAACTTCAAGAGCATTTGGAGATCCTGTGAAGACACGCTTTATTCCAAACGTAAAGTAAAGCTAATCTTCAACACGTGCTGACACTGCTTTCCAACAGGAAATCTCATTGGGTGATGCTCAGCTGTTGATAAATCACTGATCGTTTTTAAAACGTTATTTGGTAAAAGGTGGATATTACCAGTAAAATTAATAGTTTGTCTGATGATTTCATCAAAACCAAATAACACATTTGAACAGACAAGCTAGCTAGTAGATAAGTTTGATTTTTCATAAAATGATTCTAAAAAGAGATTGAATGAGCTTACCAGTACCCTTTAAACTAGTCGCTTATTGCAGCTGTTTGTCCACTGATTGTTGTATTTTATTATGCCTATCAATACGGCTGGAACAACGTGCCAGTGTACCATGATACTGTTGCTATGATATATGCACGATCAATATAACTAATAATCTTGGTAAAATGAAAATAAATATAATTATTATATAACAACTGTCAAGTTTCCACTATATCTGTCACAGTGTAGAGCTTCCAGTAGAGCCCAGACATGATGTCTGTTTCTGTCACTTACCTGGAGTTGACAGATGATGGTGTAGAACTTCCAGTAGAGCCCAGACATGATGTCTGTTTCTGTCACTTACCTGGAGTTGACAGATGATGGTGTAGAGCTTCCAGTAGAGAGCAGACATGACGTCTGTCTCTGTCACTTACCTGGAGTTGACAGATGATGGTGTAGAGCTTCCAGTAGAGAGCAGACATGACGTCTGTCTCTGTCACTTACCTGGAGTTGACAGATGATGGTGTAGAGCTTCCAGTAGAGAGCAGACATGACGTCTGTCTCTGTCACTTACCTGGAGTTGACAGATGATGGTGTAGAGCTTCCAGTAGAGAGCAGACATGACGTCTGTCTCTGTCACTTACCTGGAGTTGACGGATGATGGTGTAAAGCTTCCAGTAGAGAGCAGACATGACGTCTGTCTCTGTCACTTACCTGGAGTTGACGGATGATGGTGTAGAGCTTCCAGTAGAGAGCAGACATGACATCTGTCTCTGTCACTTACCTGGAGTTGACGGATGATGGTGTAGAGCTTCCAGTAGAGAGCAGACATGACGTCTGTCTCTGTCACTTACCTGGAGTTGACGGATGGTGTAGAGCTTCCAGTAGAGAGCAGACATGACGTCTGTCTCTGTCACTTACCTGGAGTTGACGGATGATGGTGTAGAGCTTCCATTAGAGAGCAGACATGACGTCTGTCTCTGTCACTTACCTGGAGTTGACGGATGATGGTGTAGAGCTTTCAGTAGAGAGCAGACATGACGTCTCTCTCTGTCACTTACCTGGAGTTGACTGATGATTGCGTAGAAATTCCAGTAGAGCCCAGACATGACGTCTGTCTCTGTCACTTACCTGGAGTTGACGGATGATGGCATAGAGCTTCCTGTAGAGCTCAGACATGACATCTGTCAGCAGATGGAATTCGGCTGTCTGGTGGGTCAGGTGCCATGTCAGTTGTGACACCGTGTCACCGAGAGACAGGTGTCTTAGTGCCGCAGATAGGACACTCTCCTCAAGGACATCTGGCTGGATGACATCTCTGTCAATGGATCAAGTGATCAGATGAGAGAAGGAAACAACGGAGTTCCGTCATTCATTTGTTGAAATAGAATTCTGGATGTCTACTATCTATTGTCACAGTTGTACACTTGGCGGAACATTGCATGAAGTGGCATAGTACTAAGATGAAGGCAGCAGAGGGTTAAGAGACTGACTAGATGGGAAACGGATGCTTCTGCCTTATGCTGGGAAATGGATGCTCCTACCTCATGCAGGGGAATGGATGCTCCTACCTGATGTTGGAGAATGGATGCTCCTACCTGATGTTGGGGAATGGATGCTCCTACCTGATGATGGGAATGGATGCCCCTACCCGATGTTGGGGAATAGATGCTCCTACCTTATGCAAGGGAATGGATGCTCCTACCTGATGCTGGGGAATGGATGCTCCTATCTGATGATAAGGAATGGATGCTCCTACCCGATGCAGGGAAATGGATGGTCCTATATGATACTGGGGAATGGACGGTCCTGCTTGATGCAGGGGAATAGATGGTCCTACCTAACGCTGGGGAATGGATAGTCCTACCTAATGCTGGGGAATGGATGGTCCTATCTAATGCTGGGGGATGGATGGTCCTACCTAATGCTAGGGAACGGATGGTCCTACCTAATGCTGGGGAATGGATGGTCCTACCTAACGCTGGGGAATGGATGGTCCTACCTAATGCTGGGGTATGGATGGTCCTACTTAATGCTGGGAATGGATGGTCCTACCTAATGCTGGGGAATGGATGGTCCTACCTAATGCTGGGGAATGGATGGTCCTACCTAATGCTGGGAATGGATGGTCCTACCTAATGCTGGGATGGATGGTCCTACCTAATGCTGGGGAATGGATGGTCTTACCTAACACTGGGGAATGGATGGTTCTACCTAATGCTGGGGAATGGATGGTCCTACCTAATGCTGGGAAATGGATGGTCCTACCTAACGCTGGGGAATGGATGGTCTTACCTAATGCTGGGAATGGATGTTCCTATCTAATGCTGGGGGATGGATAGTCCTACCTGGTGCTGGGGCGGATTTGGGGAGGGTGTCTCTCAGACAACTCCCGCAGTTTCCCCACCACATCCGCAGGGAGCCGCACACGGGGAAGGACTTTCAGGACAGGACTCTTCACACCTGGATCGCTGTGTGATCCCTGCTCCTTCTGGGAAGCACCCAGGGATGAATGAACGGAAGGCCCTGTCTCCATCTGCCACACACATCTGTCAACAAACCCATGTGACTTGTCACTTATGGGGGCAGCTCAAAATACCAATGTCTTGAGAAGGTCCCTTACTAAAAGCAATATTTTCAACCTTGGACAATCCTTTTTCTCTCCAACATGGGTCACCATAAACATGAATTTACTGAAATATCAAACCAAAACTGAAGCAACACAAAAACTATTGAAACATCAACATCAAAAATAATAAATCAGTTCTGCACAATATAACATTTATAACAGTATATTAATGCTAGACGATACTATAACTGCCAGTTTTACGTCGCAATTTCAAGAGTTAGATTCCAAGAAGATGTTGACTGGCAACACCAAGCACCAAAGAATAGATGGATATTGATGTAATAATGGTGTATCCTGGAATTGTGCAAATATTGTTATCAAGACAGTTCTTACGAACTACCAAGTCATCCCACCAGGAGGATAGGTATTTTTGCATGTTTTATAAATCATTTTAGTTTTTACAAAGACACACTTAGTATGTATAAAGCCTGTCGTACCGTTGGAGGAGTTTACTCCTAAGTAGATGGTGACACAGGTCCTCCGAGTCAGTGGTGTGAGGACCATGATACAGGAGTCGTAGCATTGTGCAGGCGAGGACCGACAGACCCAGGGTGAGGTCTGCCAGGAAAGGCAGACCGTTCGACACGTCATCACTTCTCTCCTGTGTGGTAGTACAACATCGCTGCAGCTCAGATTAAAAACAAAAATGCCCACATGCCACATTTTGTTTAAATCCGTATTTTTTACTTGAAATTCAGTATACAATTAATTGGCCTGTAGCATTCTTATTCCGATCGAATGCTATGAAACATATCTACATTAAATGAAATCCACTAGGTGTTGCCAGAAATCTGCCTAGCTTTGAAAGTATTTGTGCTAAAACCGCTATAAGTTTGTGATTCAATTTTACACTTGTATGGTCAACATAAGAAAATGTGTACTTTATCGCAATTTTTCCATTTGAAACAAATGGGTGGGGTGGTCACATGTGTCGGTGACCGGTGGCGAATTGGCCCCACCTTTGTAGTTATTCCAGTTAGAGCTAGTGTATTTTTAAGCAGGTAGTTGTATTCATAGACTGTGTGATAGCATGTAGGGCATTATGCTATTTGGTTTAAGGGTGTTCCATGACAATAGTAATGCCATTGTTTCTTTTATTTGTTCTAGAAATACTGCTACTGCTTTGTGGTAAAATGTGGGCTCTATTGAACCCGACGTCCAGGAGGCTTGCATGGGGCGTAGTCAGCCTGGCGTTGGGTTGTGGAGCCCACATTTCTTTGTTTTACATTTCTTTGAAAGTGGGCTTACCCTTAATCCCCACAATAAATGTCATTCATTTGGCCTTTTCATATCTCTATATCTGTGTTGTGTTGTTGATTGCATAAATGAGAGTATGCTACATTGGCACAGCCAATGTTGCATATGGGTTTTTATGCGAGCAACACCACATACAATTAATGATTGGTCCATTGCTAATTTATTCTATAAAGGGCTAATTTTTAAAAATTAATTCCATGATGTGGCAAGTCTGAAAATGGAATGTATAAATGGAATGTTATCAGTCAATCACTGCTCGGTACATGCTATACATTGCTTCTGACAAACCTGTTCATGCAAGCACCATTGAAACGTCTCTTGGAAGTACTCAGTTACACTGCATCTGCTGCACAAAAGCTGCCCATTCTTATCAGTATACCACTGGAATCTTATCACGGTTTATTCCCAGGTACTCATTTATATAGCTGATTTAACTTATTAAATTATTCACATAAAATCAATAGATTACACAAAAACACATATTTTCTGCCAAATAGAATTTTTTATGCATTATGAAAAAAATTTACTCTTTTAAAATTATAACATAACACAGAACGCCTCAAACATTTTGTATAAATTTACACCTTACACAATATAATTATATTATATTATAATAATAAAAATGCTACCTGAGCCCTGACAGTGACAGAGAAGCCCCACATGGCCTTGTCTGGGGTGTTATGTTCGCGCCCACTTCGCATCTCAAACGAGAAGGTCACCGTGTCGCCTTCCACCTGTCAAGGAAACAATAATTTTATAATTAAAACCGTTATGACTTAGTTGCCTTTGGGGCCAGTATAATGTTGCTGCATGCTCTAGGCCTGGGTGCTGTAACTATAATCCTATTTCATCAAATTGTGCAATCTTTAGGGCATGTTTCAGTATGACAACTTACAGTTAAAATTGCCATATTTTTATTGCGTTTTGGAGACCTAGAGTGCAGGAAAATGCCTTAAAATTATTTATATTGATAAAATTTTTGGCAGAGTTTCTTCGCGGCAGCAGGGAATGCTGACAACTCACAGGTGGAAAAAACTGCCACAAAATATGCTACAAAACTCACCTTGACAAGGTCTTTGGGCCAGCCTGAGCCTAGTACACTCCTACTGCCGTAGCCGAATGTATTGCCCCCGTACTCAGCCACCTTCTTGCAGTTAGTGTTAGGGCCTGCACAGAGCACCAACTACAAACACACACACACCTATATCTTACTGAGTGGTTTTGTTGGACATTCATTCACTATCCTCCAACACTGTTTTGATACTAAAGCTAGCTCATCACACATCTAACCCCTATAAACATCCATAGCATGTTCACATCCCTGTAATATTTATGTACCCTAAATATGACAGGCAACATATACTCTTCCTATCTTTTCAAGTATTTTTTACAAGGATAAAAGAATATAACGTCTGTCATCATTGAGCCAATAATTTATGGATCTTGCTGATTAAAAAAAATTGGGGTGTACGCTTATTAGGGCATGTACGCTTAATAGGGCGAATAGGTAAATTAATGTATATTGTTCATGTAATCTCACTATTTAATGGGCCATGTCATGAGACATATGCAACACTTGGCTTCACATCTGGAATGGCTCAACATTGCAAATGTTGACACTTTGCAACAAACAAGCATGCCATTTTAACACTCTTTGCAGAATACCTCTTGTATTGCACAAACAACATTTTTGTGGGTCTAATTCATATTTACATAGTATGCTTGTAGTTTGTCCATATCATGTGTGGTCCTCTGTGAGAAAGGTAAGGTTACTTTTAAAGTTTACTTATACTGTGTAGTATCCAGTCCATGGGGTTGCCCTAAGCATTTTACTGCTAATACTGCATGAAGTATCCTCCACTGTCTATAGCCAAGTACTTATTTATACAGCGAGTAAACTAAGGCAACATGGTGTGACTAAAAAGTTTCAAAAGAGCAGCAGGTGAACTGGAACTCTGGGGAATTTGTCAACAACTGCATCAACATCCAGTAGGGGCTCAATTTTAGGCGCTAATAGACCACATTTTCATCATAGCAGCCGGCATGGCTAGTCCCAGAATGCACTTGCCTTGTCGTAGTCATACTGTGATGAACAGCGAGGGTCAAAGCGTAGATAGAGACACCTTGCTCCGGGAATGTGAACCGTTTCCTTGAACTTGTAGTTGTCACGTACAGGATGGACCGTCTCCACGTTCTTCCCGGATGTCCAGGGAGCGGGAATCTTCAATCCTGCCATAAACCCCTGCTCCTCCTGTCCGGTCAAACTGAGGCTGGTGGGGGAACCAAATATGCAAAATGTAAGCTTAATCAAACAATGAAATGAATTTAAAGATAAAAAATTTGGTACAGCTTTTATTAAGATGTTAAAATCTTTGATAAATAATTTTTTTTTTTACAAAAACAAATTAAAAGTTTAGCCATATTTTTACAAATAATTATGTTTCAGTTAATCTTAATAATTATGTCAGGGTCTATTAAATGAACACACTTTTATAAAGGTAATCCTATTTTTTATTTTATTCCTAATGAGCATAGTGGTCATTGCAAAATTAAATTAAAAAAAATTATTTTTTATTAATATCTCAAATATAATAATTAATGCCTAAATGACAATATATAATATTATGAACACAGGATATGTAGATAATCCATCTCTTCAATTTCTTTTCCTGACAGAATGTACAGTAGATAGCAATACACTAAAATTAGTGTTGTTCGAGCCACTCATTTGATAGGCAAAGGGTTAAAGATATTGTTACTTTTCAATGTTGATTGCCCGGCCAATGATGTCTGCTATGCCCATCCCCGGGTCAGAGTCACGTAGCAACAAGCTGTCTTGTCCGAGAGCTTGATCTTGTGTCTTCATCAGCAGGGCGGCCTACAAATGAACCATGTTCTTTGTGCAACCAACAAAACATTTAGGCCTCTTTTAGCTGATTTATGGATTTTCATCATTAAAGCAGTGCTTGTGGTAATGCTGTTTTCAGATTTTTATAATTATGACATATCTACCTTCTAACATCTCACAGTTTTGTCCAGACTGCTATGCTATTAAATTTTGTGAATAAAACATATATATATATATATATATATATATATATATATATATATATATATATATATATATATATATATACACACACACCAGTATTCTTGGCTTACGTTTATATAGATTAGCGAAATGGCCCCACCTGTTTGTAATAAAATTTGTGTATTGGTGGTGGAATGTCTGTATTCTTTGCATTATATGTTCATGACGACTTCTTGATGTATATATGTTATCGTCATGTTTGTAGGAATGTGGGCTCTGAGAAACTTGCCGGACGGGGCTGTACATGTGTTCAGTTCCTGCCTGGTTTGCTTTGAGGAGCTCACATTCCTGTTAATGTTCTTCCCAAAGTGGCTGCGTGATAAGCAGTCCACTTTGTAATAAAAAACGTCATTTATTTGGCCCATTTCAATTCTCTACTATATCAGACTTGCGTTGGTTATTGGATTGGTGGGGTGTTCACAGGTTTCGGTGAACGGTGGCGTTATGGCCCCACCTTTTAGGTTACAAAATATATAGAGTAGGAATTTTAGCAAGTAGTGTAGTCCAGTAATGCAGTATATGCAAATAGGTTTGTGTCGAGTATTGTCGGTATTGGGTAATGCTTTAATGTGCTGGTGATGATGCCATGAATTGTCTTGTGTTGTAGGAATATTACTACATGTACTGTATTGCTATGTCGAAGTGTGGGCTCTGGGAGCATTGTGTCCAGGCGGCTTTGTATGAGGCTCAGCCACATGCTTGGCGCATGTTACAGGGTCCACACTTCATGCTTTTAATCGGAATAATATGCCATTAGGCATACTCTTAATAAACGTCATTTATTTGGCCTTTTCATATCCTTACACCTGGCTTGCGTTGTTGGTTGCATAAATGAGAGTATGCGACCTCGGTTGCATACATGATTTTATGCTGGCAGCGGCGCGGGCAGGGCACGTGAGGGTCAATAGGTTATTATGCTAATCTAAGCGTAGGCAAAGATACCAGGATGACTGATTAAGCGCTCCCGTGACACCGCTAAACCAATCAGAGCGCGGCAGTCATTCGAATGACGCAGTTTGAAAGTAAGCAGCTTCACTCCGAATGTTTGATACATGCGGAGCAGACCTGCTTTCGTGGTTTTACAAGTTTTCGACCCACCCTCCTCCCCAATTTCTGCTGCTGAATGTTATATTAATGTGTTTAGTAGTGTCGTGCTTGATAACATTCTGTACATTACCGGTGGAAGTGAAGTCACCTCCTTCCCTATGACGCTTTCCCAGTGGACTTTGGGCTTTTCATTCGGCTATCTGCCCGTTCACATAGGGTTTTGGTGCGGAGTGGAAGATGACTTCCCTTCCATCCTCGATGTTGGGTTGGTTTATAGCTAATCAGGTGTTATGGCCCCACCTTTTAGGTTACAAAATATATAGAGTAGGAATTTTAGCAAGTAGTGTAGTCCAGTAATGCAGTATATGCAAATAGGTTTGTGTCGAGTATTGTCGGTATTGGGTAATGTTTTAATGTGCTGGTGATGATGCCATGAATTGTCTTGTGTTGTAGGAATATTACTACATGTACTGTATTGCTATGTCGAAGTGTGGGCTCTGGGAGCATTGTGTCCAGGCGGCTTTGTATGAGGCTCAGCCACATGCTTGGCGCATGTTACAGGGTCCACACTTCATGCTTTTAATCGGAATAATATGCCATTAGGCATACTCTTAATAAACGTCATTTATTTGGCCTTTTCATATCCTTACACCTGGCTTGCGTTGTTGGTTGCATAAATATATATATATATATACATATAATATATATATATATATATATAGATATATATATCTATATACAAATATGTATATATATATATATATATATATATATATATATATATATATATATATATATATATATATATATAATAATTATAATAATACTAATCTTTTTCTTGTCTTCTACATTTTATGTACAAAATATGAGTTGGATAAAACAAAATGTGGAAACTTATTAGGTCAATCATTAAAAACATTATTTCTAAAATAACAATTTCCATATACACTGTACAATCCAAGTTGCACCAACGCCCCTATACTAGGCTCTGTAGCAACTTATTAACTCTATAATAGAACTTTGTACAATCAGGACACAAATAACATATTAAAAAAATATATGTAAGTTATAATGTATTTTTGTTAAGCGGCACAATTAAAATAAAATGCCTCCCTCTAACCTTAGCAAATACGAATATCACAAAACATTTATTTATTATATATATTTTACATTATACACTACACTACTTATTTTATAACAATTGTACTACTTATAAATTAGCTATAATTTTCGAAAGAATTTTAAGTTTTCCACAATAGCACAAACCTGACTAGTAAGAACAACAAGTCGAACTAGTTGTGACATGAGCGCTTCAGCCAGGGGCAGTGACTGACTGTTGTGATGGGTCAGTGCGGTGTGCAGTACGGGCAATAGGTGGCCAAGCAAGGTCGCCTTGGCAACCTTCTCCAAGGACTGCAGCCAGTACTCGATGTCATCAATGTTACTGTTGATGATCCAGTGGCAGGTCTCCAGGAGTACCTCAAGTACCTGGAGCACACACAAAGTACCTGAAGTAAGTACACACACAGTTCATGAAGTACAAACAAAGTATCTGGAATAAACACAAAGTACCTGGAATAAACACAAAGTACCTGGATTACACACAAAGTACCTGGAATAAACACAAAGTTCCTGGAATAAACACAAAGTACATGGAATACACACAAAGTACCTGGAGCACACACAACGTAAACTTAAGGTTTTTGCCTGCAACAAACAGCTCTGAGCTCATCTGCCGACTTAGGGGGGTCTTGCTAAATCCACCTACAGCTGAGCCAAGTTGGGATTTATTAACGCAAGAAACAACAATGTAAAATAACAGATTCTACGCCATGATGAGGACGAAGTGTGCCCTCACCTCGTGGGCACTGCAGAAGATCTTGTCCGTGAGAGACAGGATGTCCTGCTGCAGCTGGGGCAGGCTGTCTGCTGCAGTCTTGGCATTGGAGTCATGGACCACAATCGCTCGCAGCATGTGAGACTGCAGCGCCATCAGGTAGCGTAGACACGGTGACGCCATCTGTCAAACACATTACACATCATTCAAATCAGACATCAGTCAAATGGCTAACATTTATAACATGAGGGAATGAGGGGGCTGATAAGAGGGAATGAACGTGCTGAGAAGAGGGAGGGTGGGGGCTGAGAAAAGGGAAGGAGGGGCTAAGAAAAGTGAAGGTGGGGCTGAGAAATATGGGATGATGCTGTTAAACATTTGGATTTATGGATACAAGAAACTGTGAATATGAAAATGTGGACTCCCATTGCTGCCAGTTGTAATGAACGGGACCCCCATTGCTGCCAGTTGTAATGACCAGGACCCCCATTGCTGCCAGTTGTACTGTCCGGGACCCCCATTGCTGCCAGTTGTACTGTCCGGGACCCCCATTGCTGATAGTTGTACTGACCGGGACCCCCATTGCTGCCAGTTGTACTGTCCGGGAACCCCATTGCTGATAGTTGTACTGTCTGGGACCCCCATTGCTGCCAGTTGTACTGTCCGGGACCCCCATTACTGCTAGTTGTACTGTCCGGGACCCCCATTGCTGCCAGTTGTACTGTCCGGGACCCCCATTGCTGCCAGTTGTACTGTCCGGGACTCCCATTGCTGATAGTTGTACTGTCCGGGACCCCCATTGCTGCCAGTTGTACTGTCCGGGACCCCCATTGCTGCCAGTTGTACTGTCCGGGACCCCCATTGCTGCCAGTTGTACTGTCCGGGACCCCCATTGCTGCCAGTTGTACTCTCCGGGACCCCCATTGCTGCCAGTTGTACTGACCGGGACCCCCATTGCTGCTAGTTGTACTGTCCGGGACCCCCATTGCTGCTAGTTGTACTGACTGGGACCCCCATTGCTGCCAGTTGTACTGTCCGGGACCCCCATTGCTGCTAGTTGTACTGACTGGGACCCCCATTGCTGATAGTTGTACTGACTGGGACCCCCATTGCTGCTAGTTGTACTGACTGGGACCCCCATTGCTGATAGTTGTACTGACTGGGACCCCCATTTCTGCCAGTT
Source organism: Lamellibrachia columna (assembly GCA_963662155.1). Taxonomy (NCBI): domain Eukaryota; kingdom Metazoa; phylum Annelida; class Polychaeta; order Sabellida; family Siboglinidae; genus Lamellibrachia; species Lamellibrachia columna. The sequence continues at coordinate 25,900,994 of OY759269.1, forward strand.
GTACTGACTGGGACCCCCATTGCTGCTAGTTGTACTGACTGGGACCCCCATTGCTGCCAGTTGTACTGTCCGGGACCCCCATTGCTGCTAGTTGTACTGACTGGGACCCCCATTGCTGCTAGTTGTACTGTCCGGGACCCCCAATGCTGCTAGTTGTACTGACTGGGACCCCCATTGCTGCTAGTTGTACTGTCTGGGACCCCCATTGTTGCTAGTTGTACTGTCCGGGACCCCCATTGCTGCTAGTTGTACTGACTGGGACCCCCATTGCAGCTAGTTGTACTGACTGGGACCCCCATTGCTGATAGTTGTACTGACTGGGACCCCCATTGCTGATAGTTGTACTGACTGGGACCCCCATTGCTGCTAGTTGTACTGTCCGGGACCCCCATTGCTGCTAGTTGTACTGTCTGGGACCCCCATTACTGCTAGTTGTACTGTCCGGGACCCCCATTGCTGCTAGTTGTACTGACTGGGACCCCCATTGCTGCTAGTTGTACTGACTGGGACCCCCATTGCTGATAGTTGTACTGACTGGGACCCCCATTGCTGATAGTTGTACTGACTGGGACCCCCATTGCTGCCAGTTGTACTGTCTGGGACCCCCATTGCTGCTAGTTGTACTGTCTGGGACCCCCATTGCTGCTAGTTGTACTGACTGGGACCCCCATTGCTGCTAGTTGTACTGTCTGGGACCCCCATTGCTGATAGTTGTCCTGACTGGGACCCCCATTGCTGCTAGTTGTACTGTCTGGGACCCCCATTGCTGCTAGTTGTACTGACCGGGACCCCCATTGCTGCCAGTTGTACTGACCGGGACTGAGGAGAGGATCTGGTTGAGCCGGGCGATGTCTTCCGTCTGACAGTCTCTCAGCAGCATGCAGGACTCCCGCACACAAGTCTTCAGGATGTACTGCACCAACTCATCCGCAAGTCTACAGGCAACAACCAGTCAATCTTACATGCACGCACAGATGCATGTACACATGCATGTCAACATGCAAGCATGTATGTGTACGTGCAAAACTGTATTCATGCCCACTTCATGACATCATAAAACACCTTTAAAGGTGCTGTCATATGTGCATGATCATGTTGCATGTCTTGTTCCTTCAAGAATATTAGTTGAACAACTGACATTTTTACCTTTGACTATTTAACTTATTGATAACATTTTCTGTTAAATAATTGTACAAAGTTGAGTTAGGTTTTACTAATTATACATAATTAGTTTACCCATAAACAGCTTTATAAGTATTACATATATATATATATATATATATATATATATATATATATATATATATATATATTTGTTCATGCATTTTATTTTCAGGGAAACAGCACTATATAAAATATAAACTTGTTATTATTATTTGTCAACTACAGCCAGTGCCCACCTGAGATGTTCAGGCTGTGCAGAAGGCAGTGTTTGAATCCTCAGCTGCTCGGCAAAGTCTACAAGTATGAGGTCTAGCAGACTCGACAGGGCTGGGTTACTGCTGCCTGAAATCTCAAACAAAACCATGTGCTTCAGTGACGTAATCCATAGTAATGAGTACCGTAATTCTTCGTGTATAATATGCCCCCAAGTACAACATGCATTGATTTTTGCTCAAATCTGACAGAATTTCTATATTACCATGTATAATATGCACCCCAACTTTGTAGCATTAATCCACGATTTGCCAACTTCCAATAGTTTGGTTGAAGCATGGAACAGATTGTCCCTTGGCCTGGTGTAACTTTTAGGTCCAAGTAGTGCTGCGTCACATCAGCGTGATTCTGCGGCACTATTTGGACCACAAAAGTGTGCAAAAACATAACATATGTTTTTGTACTTGGAATGATTGAATGAATGCATTGGCATAGAAACAAATAGGTAGGAATTTTGTTTAGTCTTGTTACCATGTATGATACGCACCTGGACTTTGATGAAAAAATTAAGGGAAAAAATGCAGTACACAAATGTTCTACACTAATATCAAGCAGGAACTCTCATCCTTACAGACACAATAAAAATCGACTCGCTCTCAATCAAGCAGGTGTATAGTGGGTCACAGTTCACCTACTGCTGGCTTGAAACTTCAGCAATTTCATTTACCCCACTTTGCCTGTATCTCTTGGATGAGACACTAGTAGCCGTTGGTCCCTTCCACCTAGTTTTTATGTCAGGGGAAGTAATAGATCCCACAAAGGGAAACAGAAAAACCTCTCATGGACTCACAAAGCCAGTAATCTCGATCTACAACAGCAGCTGCCGCCCAAACACTTGCTCTGATAATGGAATGAGTGTCATGAGCATCTTGTCTAAGGTAGATATTGGCATTATCTAAGACTACACATTATTATTATTATGACTCACCCTCAGCGAGAAGTTTGTGCAGCAGAGCCGTCTGTTCCCGTGGACTGGGGTAGAGCACTGGGTAGCCAGCACTGATGGTGCGGCACACTTCGTCTGTCAGCAGGCCCCAGTCCCTGCTACAGTCATCAAGGACTTGCCACACCAGTGCACTGAAACAACACCAGCACACTGAAACGACACCAGTGCACTGAAACAACACCAGTGCACTGAAACAACACCAGCGCACTGAAACAACACCAGCGCACTGAAACAACACCAGCACACTGAAACAACACCAGCACACTGAAACAACACCAGCGCACTGAAACAACACCAGCACACTGAAACAACACCAGCGCACTGAAACAACATCAGCGCACTGAAACAACACCAGCGCACTGAAACAACACCAGCGCACTGAAACAACACAAGTGCACTGAAACAACACCAGTGCACTGAAACAACACAAGTGCACTGAAACAACACCAGTGCACTGAAACAACACAAGTGCACTGAAACAACACCAGTGCACTGAAACAACACAAGTGCACTGAAACAACACCAGTGCACTGAAACAACACCAGCACACTGAAACAAGGATAAACAAGGATACCTAAAAACCAATACAACTGTCACCAAGGATACCTATAGACCGATACAACTGTCACCAAGGATACCTATAGACCGATACAACTGTCACCAAGGATACCTAAAAACCAATACAACTGTCACCAAGGATACCTATAGACCGATACAACTGTCACCAAGGATACCTATAGACCGATACAACTGTCACCAAGGATACCTATAGACCGATACAACTGTCACTGAGGGTACCTATAGACCGATACAACTGCCATCAAGGGTATCTATAGACCAATACAACTGTCATCGAGGATATCTACAGACTGTAGATATAGATACAACTGTCACAGAGGATATCTACAGACCAATACAACTGTCACAAAGGATATCTACAGACCAATACAACTGTCACCAAGGATATCTACAGACCAATACAACTGTCACCTAGGATACCTATAGACCAATACTTCTGAGAGGTGTTGCATATGGGCTATCAGAGGTCTTACCAGGGCAGACAGATTACAAAATATCAAGATCAGAGAGGACACCTTCACCTCTGAATCCATGCCATAAATTGAACAGAATGGAGGAGTGCAACTTCCAGGAGGACAGCGATGGGTCAATATGACCTACGCATTTAAATCAATGTGTGTGTTGTAGATAGTGTACCTTGTTCTTTCTACTGCAGCCTTCTCGTCATCTGACTCCAGTTTGAAAACACTCACATGAAACAAGAGCTGAAATAAAGAAAATTATTAAACTCTATTTGACTGACTCAATCCTACATCAAATTAACAATCTTTTTGCATACCAACAACACCACATTTTTTCAGTGCTACATTTTTGCTGATCTGATTTGATTACAAATAAATATGAGTCAGAAATATGAATCAATGAGCATTCCATTGATACCTTAATTTACCATGTCAGCTTCTTGTGAACAAATGGAAAGTTATTACTACAGAGCACATTTAAAAAGAATCAGTACAAATCAGCCAGTGATTTATCAGCGGTAACCAGGGTTAATTATTCCACCAAACATTGATGTGTCTAACTCCTTGGCCCCGAGCCCATAGGCACAACAAATTAGAATCGTTAAGCATGATATATCATGAACAGGGATGTGCAAGCCATCATCAGAGTGGGTGACCGTCAGGGATTTAGGGTGGAAATCCAATAAAAAAATACGTCTTGAGATTTTTGCAGAAGGTAGCTATAGTTTCAGTAGATGTTAAGGTGACGGGGAGTTTGTTCCAGATTTTGGGTGCAGAGAAGACATACCTGCAAGGCAATGAGTGTACATATGACAATGTGTTCCTCGTGTTCTTTGATGGCCCTCTCCATGATGTCACAGATGCGAGTGAGATAGACTAGGTCAACATGGCTGTGTTGTAGGAGGTAGCGGCCGAGGGTTGAGTGTAGCAGGTCACTGTTGAGCTGGTGGAGACAGGTACTGCCGACATGTTGCAGGAGTTGTTGCACTACCAGATTCATCGACAGGCGGTTGTCTGGCAAACATACAACATTTAGATACAGTACAGATACAGTACAGAGGTCTTTATATGTAGCAAAATTTGGTTATTTGATATACAAATGAACGATCACGGTAGTAACATGTTTGGAATATATACTATTAAAATGTTTTAAAATACAAATAAATTCAGCCATAATACAGTCATCGCCTGAACTGAAAAAAACGATGTCATTTAGTAAGCGTGGAGGACCAGTTCTTTTTTGTTCATGCATTTTCGAATTCTCGTTTATAAACAATTTCTAATAGTAAATATACAACAGCAACAAACATTAAAACATGAAGTATAATATTGTTAATTTAGACGTAATTTAAGATCGATAAGAGAATTGAGGCATTTGACTTCTAGCTCCCTACGAGCGAGCCTATAAAAATTGCTGTACATTCCATTTAAAGCTCCTTCATCAGTTCAAATGTTTCTCCTTACTTTATAAACATTTTGTAAAAAGCACACATACTTAGGATCCACTAGAACATGCTGGCTCTAGGATCCACTACAACATTCTGGATCTAGAATCCACTACAACATACTGGCTCTAAGATCCACTATGACATGCTGGCTCTAGGATCCACTATGACATGCTGGCTCTAGGATCCACTATGACATGCTGGCTCTAGGATCCACTACGACATACTGGCTCTAGGATCCACTACGACATACTGGCTCTAGGATCCACTATGACATGCTGGCTCTAGGATCCACTACGACATACTGGCTCTAAGATCCACTATGACATGCTGGCTCTAGGATCCACTACGACATGCTGGCTCTAGGATCCACTACGACATGCGGGCTCTAGGATCCACTATGACATGCTGGCTCTAGGATCCACTACGACATGCTGGCTCTAGGATCCACTACGACATGCTGGCTCTAGGATACACTACGACATGCTGGCTCTAGGATCCACTACAACATGCTGGCTCTAGGATCCACTACAACATGCTGGCTCTAGGATCGACTATGACATGCTGGCTCTAGGATCCACTACAACATGCTGGCTCTAGGATCCACTACAACATGCTGGCTCTAGGATCGACTATGACATGCTGGCTCTAGGATCCACTACAACATGCTGGCTCTAGGATCGACTATGACATGCTGGCTCTAGGATCCACTACAACATGCTTGCTCATTTGTGCAAATGTGTTTTTTAGCTTTGATGAAATCATCAGACAAACTATTAAATTATTTTTGACTGGATCCAGTCAAAATTTTGCAAAAACAGGACAAAAGTCGTTCAGCTCATTCACTTACTCGTTCTAATAATCAAATTCAGTTCTTTCAATGGTTTTTACTTAAGGTATTATATAAGGTATTACTTAAGGTATTACATAAGGTATTACTTAAGGTATTACTTATGGTATTACATAAGGTATTACTTATGGTATTCACACACCACAGTTATGAACATCAACAAACCTAATTCGTGATGGGCTAAATAAATTATGTATGAGGCGCTGTAGCAGACAAAAGGGTGATGAAATGGCAAAACCTGTCAAGTTCTGTGAGAGCAATCGAGTTCTGCCAGAACCAGCCATGTTGAAATGAATGTGTACTAACTGAAATAACTTTATTCTACTGAACGGAGAAGCAATGAAAAAACGGCAATGTCGGCAAGAAAAGGGTAAAAAGTTTGATCGGCTGCACATACTTACTATTTGCTGTTAAAAAATTCATAACTAGCTTAGTTGCTTAGTGTAGAAATAATCAATACCACATTTGGCAATCAGTCAAATTAAACAAAAGCGAATATTGCACTAAATATAATTATATAATATATATTTTTTTCCCCATTAATTCATTGTCCTTTGTGAGAATGACTTTGAGTGATTCATGAAAATATATGATCTATAAATTACTTTGTTATGGCAACTTTTAGCCACTTTACCGATATTACTTCGCTGCACATCCTACAACGCTGTTTTCATTTTCAGTGTTAACCGGACTTAAGTGATCTTGCAGAACTCAACCGATCTTGCAGAACTCGACGGTTCTGGCAGAACTCGACGATTCTGGCATAACTCGACGGTTCTGGTAGAATTCGACAGTTCTGGCAGAATTCGACAGTTCTCACAGAACTCGATCGATCCCGCAGAACTCGACTGATCTTGCAAGACATATTTAACACAAACTAGGGCCAAACAATATAACTTGGATAGATATTTAATAAATATAAAAAATAGTTCTAAACCTATGTTAATAAAAGAACACATCATGTAAATATAAAAAAATTGCATGAAAATGTACATACTATTTTACGGATTTCCAAATTCTTGTCAATCACTGGAAAGAGCAGTTTACAATTCATCTAAACAAATGTAGTTTTTTTACACGTTTGCACCCAAGCAATTTACACTGTATTCAAGACAGGAACCTGTTCAAATGTTGTGTACCTTTGATTGGCGCTGTGTCCTGGCCAAGGCCCAGTCTGGTGAGGATGTGATGGTTGGCCTGGTGGCCAGGGTTGTAGAACTGGTCCACCCAATCATTGCTGCACATCCAGGTCATGTTGTTGGTCAAGTCGTAACACACGCCTGTTACACAAAATGTAATCATTACACATCCAGTTCATGTTGTTGGCCAAGTCACACCTGTTAGACAAAATTAAACTGTTGACACAGGTAAATACATTTATTTGATGTAATCACTACATCCTGTCCCATAAAAATTACAGAGACTGAAGTGTTAGATAATAATAACTTTTATTTGTATATCAGGATATAAAACCTGTTCAGAGGAGTTTAAATTACAACATTTGTAACACATAATTCTATAAATAATCTTCAAATACTGTCTTAAAAAGATGTGTCTTCAGATGTGACTTGATTAGAGTGAGTCAGCGACATTTTATTTCAGATAGTTTAACTTGACAGTTTGAATTTGCACAACACAAACAGTGACCTTGTGCCTAGCCAGTAATAAACAGATAAACCCATAAAGAAACAGCACAGGATCTTGTTCACTTAGACTAATGCAAGTTCAGTAGACATGACCCTAGGTCAGACCATGTAAATAGTGGTAATAATAAGTATTACTATAAATATTATACAGAGAAATGCACAAAACAGTTTATTGATATTCTCATTATAAATGGTAAGTGACATTACCGAGAATAGCAACCGAGGCTCCCCTTGCCAGGGCACATGTGGGGGCGTCTGCCAGGTCAACCCGGGTCACCAGCTGCCCTTTATCCACACTAAAGCACAGGTTTGTTGCCATGGCTACAACAAACAAAAGCAACAGTACAGATATTTCCAGCATTGAATACTGTGATGTATGTTGTTTTAGTTTACACTGAATAACAAGATAGCAAACAATAACATAACGATAATAACTTTTATTCATAAAGTGTCATTTATTGTTAATAACATTTATATACAGAGCAAACTGCAGTGTTAATATATGTGGTAAAAAAACATGAGCTAGTTAATATAAATATGTATTTTTTTAATTTCCCTTTTGGGACTATATCCTGTTTTTAAAAAATAATTTTTGTTGCCATTTTCCTATGAATTTGCCAGACTGTATCGTAACTTTTTGCTTCATAGCTAGTGGTAAAATCCTTCCCTTGATGGTGCGAAGGGCGAAATTTTGTATCGCATATAAACATCTGCATCCTTACTATTTCTGAAACTTTACAGGTGTGTTTATTGCAGCCCTATACACAGCAACAACAGTAGCAGTGGCAAGAGCTTTATGTCATGATGGTGACCATGTCATGTTAATAGCTTCATTTTCAATGGGCTATCAATCAAATACACTCTAACACCCACTGTTATATAACTTAAGATAACACACAATTCAAAACAATATATAAAGAAATAAAAAAGAAATAAATACATACATGTCATTACAATTCAAAAAACATCAATTAATTTACAAATTGTAAAAAAATACAAATTCTAGGAAATGATAAATTAATTAATTAAATTAAAAAACACTAAATAAAAACGATCAATTTACATTTTCTAAAACATCAACATTCATGTGGGCTAATCAAGTAGAAAATATTCACATTTGTATTTCAAATAAAAAATTACAAATTCTAAGAAATTATAAATAAATAGATAAATAAATTAAACACATTAAATAAATAAAAACCATAAATTTACAATTTAAATATAACTTGACAATTACTACAGGCACTTGATTTCTTGACCACTAAGATTGAGAAAGTCCACTGTGGTCTCAAAGAGATCTCAATTTAGGTGTACTTACATTTGAAACCTGCTATGTTGGTCGAAGTCCCAAACAGAGAGCGGGCGATGCCACTGCCACTGGCATTGGCGCCACCTGGTAGAGGGGTCAGCATCACCAGTGTGCTGCCATCACAGTACATTGGTGTGCGAAGTAAAGTTTTCAGTGGGATCCCACAGCTCGTGTTTGTTGCAGGTACTAAAGGTTCAACCATCAGTGGTGTCAGTGACAATAATGTATCTTTTCTATAATACAACAGTTTTTATTATCATTTCCAAACAGTTTTATTACCTGTAGAGACATTCGCCTATCTTATCAAGATAGCTTTCTCAGAATTAAACCAAACTATGTAATTGTCCAAAATACAGTTTGAAGTATACCTTGATTCACTCACTAGCCACGTTTTATAATGAAACTGGAATTACAAAGTAATTGCAAAGTACCTTTGAAATTAACCCTGGTCATGTTCCATAACACTTCTCACCTGGATGTTATTAAATACAACAAATATGACAAACAATAAGTTACATCTCTCAAAACACCATAATATATCTATCAAAACATGATATCTCCAACAGCTACAGCTACTACACTGGCCTCCTGTGCTTAATAGAATCACTTCGGGACAGAGCAATTTGATTCTATTTCGCAGTGCATATTTAATTCTACTGAACAGCTGATTCAGCTATCTGCGATTCTGTTAAACGGAGCCCTTTTGGGAGTTTTATTCTAAGTAAAACCCCCAAAAGGTCTATAGACTAACCGTCTTCCTTGCGTACAATGGGTGGACTCTCAGTGCCTGTGAGAGCAACAAGGGTGGCTGTCGGTCCGGGGGCACGGCTGTACGGACGTAGACGTGACAAGAGAGATTCGTTGAAGCCCTTCGCCCCATTCTCCTCTTTCTTTTGCATAACCACACAGCTCTGCAGGGGCTCAATGGTCTCCTTGCTCTCCTGCTCAGAGCAACAGTTAAAACATCTAATAATATGTACCCCACAACCATTGGTCTCTTTGTTCTCCTGCTCACAGCAACAGTTAAAACGTCTAATAATATGTACCCCACAACCAATGGTCTTCTTGCTCTCCTGCTCACAGCAACAGTTAAAATGTCTAATAATATGTGCCCCACCACCATTGGTCTCCTTGCTCTCCTGCTCACAGCAACAGTTAAAACGTCTAATAATATGTGCCCCACAACCATTGGTCTCTTTGTTCTCCTGCTCACAGCAACAGTTAAAACATCTAATAATATGTGCCCCACAACCAATGGTCTCTTTGTTCTCCTGTTCACAGCAACAGTTAAAACATCTAATAATATGTGCCCCACCACCATTGGTCTCCTTGCTCTCCTGCTCACAGCAACAGTTAAAATGTCTAATATGTACCCCACAACCAATGGTCTCCTTGCTCTCCTGCTCGCAGCAACAGTTAAAACGTCTAATAATATGTGCCCCACAACCATTGGTCTCCTAGCTCTCCTGCTCACAGCAACAGTTAAACATCTCTCATGTCTCCCATTATGCGTACATACAAATGCTTCAAACTGACACAATAAATAATTGTAATTACTAGTGCGGTGTTGGTTGTGTGTCTGGGACCACGGGTCTCAGGTATGTACCCTTCCAGATGAAGCATTTTGGCAATGTATATTTACCTTATTTAGGACCAGTTGAGCAAGAATATGCAATCTAACTAATCTTACAGTCTTAAAATGAAACATTTCAGTTATTTAGTTGCTTGTGATTGACCTATTTTAGCTCTCCGTTGGTGCATTTTAACGCATTTAACAATTTTAGGAGTTTTCCTCTCTGCCCTCTTTCAAGATTAGACAATTCCCTGTCTGCCACCCTGGAACCGCGGCAGACTCATACTGTGTACATCTGTACAACACCATTAAAACTGAAACTGTGAAAGCACTAGGAACTACCAAACAATTGACAGCATTACACCAAGTAATCACGTAGCTGCAGCAGGGGTAGTTAAGCACTCGTTGTTTCAGCTTTTTGAAAGATTAAGACATAGGACTAGTGGGCTGCATTAATAACCTACTCACAAGAACCACCATCCTCAGACCTCGGGTCATTGACTCAACAACACACACAGTCAACAGTTACTTAATGACGCACATTGAGCTGAAATGTCTCTAGATGAAGTATGTGTTTCTTTGAGTTCTTCTCATTCACACTGCCGCTGCACCAGAGCCAGTAGAAGTACATCCCGTCGCTGCACAGACACACGCTGGTTGACGCCTCCAATGTCTCGTATGCTGCTGGCCTCTTCAGGTGATACGCCACCTGCCAAAGAACATACAGGTTTCATAAAATGAACTTCTGAAGGCGGCCAATTGTGTTCTGTATCATGTATTTAGGTTAATCATAACATGGCCCTTGCTATTTTGTTTCCTCTGCTCCCTATTCCTTCTCTTCCCTAATACGTATCTTCCCTATTTCATATCTTCCCTATTCCCTCTCCTCCCTGGTCCCTCTCCTCCCTGTTCCCTCTTCTCTTTATTACATCTCTTCCATATTCCGTCTCCTCCCTATTCCATTTCATCTCTATTTGCTCTCCTCCTTATTCCCATCCTTTGCATCACTCAAAAAAGGGAAATCTACTGATAGTCACCCTGCAGGGTGTTGGGGTCAAAGAGGACAATCATGTTCTATACCTGCAGGGTGTTGGGGTCAAAGAGGGCAATCATGTTCTGTACCTGCAGTGTGTTGGGGTTAAAGAGAACAATTATGTTCTGTACCTGCAGGGTGTTGGGTTTAAAGAGAACAATTATGTTCTGTACCTGCAGGGTGTTGGGGTCAAAGAGGACGATCATGTTCTGTACCTGCAGGGTGTTGGGGGTCAAAGAGGGCAATCATGTGCTATACCTTCAGGGTGTTGGGGTAAAAGAGAACAATCATGTTCCATACCTGCAGAGTGTTGGGGTCGAGGACGTTGATCATTTTGTCTGCTGTGTTGCCCATAGTGAGATGCAGCAGTACGCCGTCACTCCAAGCCACCCACCCAGGGCCCAGACCAGCGTTACGGGCATACACGTAACCCCTGAAAGCATGCATCACAATATATCCATGCTTAATTTTATAACAGAGGGTCGCGATCTACCAGACCAATATTGTGCATTAAGAGGCTTCAACTGCAATAAAGTATATCTTGACAGAACTGCAATTACAACGTCTCAAATCTTAATAATAATGGATACTGTTATGTAATTCATGCCAAGGTGTTTTCTAAGCTCAGACTGAACCTGAGGCAAAGCGGAGTGAACAAAATTGTTCATGCCTAAAACGGTAGCAAGTGGATTAAAACCCTGGACATATTGACTGAGTCCAACTGTCTAAACTGTGTGTTACTTTGCCCAAGTAAACATACCTACCGGTAAGTGAAACCTACCTAAGTGTACCATGGAGTCCAGTGCCAACTGTTGTGAAACCTAACTAAGTGTAAAATGGAGTCCAGTGCCAACTGTTGTGAAACCTACCTAAGTGTACCATGGAGTCCAGTGCCAACTGTTGTGAAACCTTTCTAAGTGTATCATGGAGTTCAGTGCCAACTGTTGTGAAACCTACCTAAGTGTACCATGGAGTCCAGTGCCAACTGTTGTGAAACCTTTCTAAGTGTACCATGGAGTCCAGTGCCAACTGTTGTGAAACCTTTCTAAGTGTACCATGGAGTTCAGTGCCAACTGTTGTGAAACCTACCTAAGTGTACCATGGAGTTCAGTGCCAACTGTTGTGAAACCTTTCTAAGTGTAAAATGCAGTCCAGTGCCAACTGTTGTGAAACCTACCTAAGTGTACCATGGAGTCCAGTGCCAACTGTTGTGAAACCTACCTAAGTGTACCATGGAGTCCAGTGCCAACTGTTGTGAAACCTTTCTAAGTGTATCATGGAGTTCAGTGCCAACTGTTGTGAAACCTACCTAAGTGTATCATGGAGTTCAGTGCCAACTGTTGTAAAACCTACCTAAGTGTACCATGGAGTCCAGTGCCAACTGTTGTAAAACCTACCTAAGTGTACAATGGAGTCCAGTGCCAACTGTTGTAAAACCTACCTAAGTGTACCATGGAGTCCAGTGCCAACTGTTGTAAAACCTACCTAAGTGTACAATGGAGTCCAGTGCCAACTGTTGTAAAACCTACCTAAGTGTACCATGGAGTCCAGTGCCAACTGTTGTGAAACCTACCTAAGTGTACCATGGAGTCCAGTGCCAACTGTTGTGAAACCTACCTAAGTGTACAATGGAGTCCAGTGCCAACTGTTGTAAAACCTACCTAAGTGTACCATGGAGTCCAGTGCCAACTGTTGTAAAACCTACCTAAGTGTACCATGGAGTCCAGTGCCAACTGTTGTAAAACCTACCTAAGTGTACCATGGAGTCCAGTGCCAACTGTTGTAAAACCTACCTAAGTGTACCATGGAGTCCAGTGCCAACTGTTGTGAAACCTACCTAAGTGTACAATGGAGTCCAGTGCCAACTGTTGTAAAACCTACCTAAGTGTACCATGGAGTCCAGTGCCAACTGTTGTAAAACCTACCTAAGTGTACCATGGAGTCCAGTGCCAACTGTTGTGAAACCTACCTAAGTTTACCATGGAGTCCAGTGCCAACTGTTGTAAAACCTACCTAAGTGTACCATGGAGTCCAGTGCCAACTGTTGTGAAACCTTTCTAAGTGTACCATGGAGTTCAGTGCCAACTGTTGTAAAACCTACCTAAGTGTACCATGGAGTCCAGTGCCAACTGTTGTAAAACCTACCTAAGTGTACAATGGAGTCCAGTGCCAACTGTTGTAAAACCTACCTAAGTGTACCATGGAGTCCAGTGCCAACTGTTGTAAAACCTACCTAAGTGTACAATGGAGTCCAGTGCCAACTGTTGTAAAACCTACCTAAGTGTACCATGGAGTCCAGTGCCAACTGTTGTGAAACCTACCTAAGTGTACAATGGAGTCCAGTGCCAACTGTTGTGAAACCTACCTAAGTGTACCATGGAGTCCAGTGCCAACTGTTGTAAAACCTACCTAAGTGTACCATGGAGTCCAGTGCCAACTGTTGTGAAACCTACCTAAGTTTACCATGGAGTCCAGTGCCAACTGTTGTAAAACCTACCTAAGTGTACCATGGAGTCCAGTGCCAACTGTTGTGAAACCTTTCTAAGTGTACCATGGAGTTCAGTGCCAACTGTTGTAAAACCTACCTAAGTGTACCATGGAGTCCAGTGCCAACTGTTGTAAAACCTACCTAAGTGTACCATGGAGTCCAGTGCCAACTGTTGTAAAACCTACCTAAGTGTACCATGGAGTCCAGTGCCAACTGTTGTGAAACCTACCTAAGTGTACAATGGAGTCCAGTGCCAACTGTTGTAAAACCTACCTAAGTGTACCATGGAGTCCAGTGCCAACTGTTGTGAAACCTACCTAAGTGTACAATGGAGTCCAGTGCCAACTGTTGTAAAACCTACCTAAGTGTACCATGGAGTCCAGTGCCAACTGTTGTAAAACCTACCTAAGTGTACCATGGAGTCCAGTGCCAACTGTTGTGAAACCTACCTAAGTTTACCATGGAGTCCAGTGCCAACTGTTGTAAAACCTACCTAAGTGTACCATGGAGTCCAGTGCCAACTGTTGTGAAACCTACCTAAGTGTACCATGGAGTTCAGTGCCAACTGTTGTAAAACCTACCTAAGTGTACCATGGAGTCCAGTGCCAACTGTTGTAAAACCTACCTAAGTGTACAATGGAGTCCAGTGCCAACTGTTGTAAAACCTACCTAAGTGTACCATGGAGTCCAGTGCCAACTGTTGTAAAACCTACCTAAGTGTACAATGGAGTCCAGTGCCAACTGTTGTAAAACCTACCTAAGTGTACCATGGAGTCCAGTGCCAACTGTTGTGAAACCTACCTAAGTGTACCATGGAGTCCAGTGCCAACTGTTGTGAAACCTACCTAAGTGTACAATGGAGTCCAGTGCCAACTGTTGTAAAACCTACCTAAGTGTACCATGGAGTCCAGTGCCAACTGTTGTAAAACCTACCTAAGTGTACCATGGAGTCCAGTGCCAACTGTTGTAAAACCTACCTAAGTGTACCATGGAGTCCAGTGCCAACTGTTGTAAAACCTACCTAAGTGTACCATGGAGTCCAGTGCCAACTGTTGTGAAACCTACCTAAGTGTACAATGGAGTCCAGTGCCAACTGTTGTAAAACCTACCTAAGTGTACCATGGAGTCCAGTGCCAACTGTTGTAAAACCTACCTAAGTGTACCATGGAGTCCAGTGCCAACTGTTGTGAAACCTACCTAAGTTTACCATGGAGTCCAGTGCCAACTGTTGTAAAACTTACCTAAGTGTACCATGGAGTCCAGTGCCAACTTTTACCAGACCTCTTCCAGATGAGCTTGTTATAAACAAAAACTTGCCATCACAAGTCACACTCCGGCCAATTTCCACCTCTACAAAGGAAGTATGTAATATATTTACCTGCACCACATACATAAGTGTTACAGATACAGCAAAACGTCAGGCAAATAAAAAAGAAATAGTATTTTAAAACAACTAAAAACCTAAAACACAATATAGTTCATAGCTTCAAACTAAATACAATCAGGTAGATAAAATAATACATAAATCATAAAAAATATTCACTCACCAAATTGTTCCGATTGTTTGAAAAACACCAGACCCATAACAAAGAGCCAGGGTTGCATGGTTTATGCCACATTGCAGTATATACTGGTATAAACTGTGGTAAAAACTGTCTCGACAAAAACAGGTTATGATGCTAAAAGCAGCGGAAATAGTTAGAAACACAAGACCTTTCTTGTAATTTTCTACTTACAGTAGCATATACTGTGCAACACGCTTATAACGAACAAGGATACAACGAATTGACGGATATAACGAAGCGATTTCTTACGTACGGATTTCCCCCCTATCGTTTTCATTATAAGCATTCATGCATATTACGAACACGGGTATAACGAATTCACGGTTATTACGAACACCTTTCGCCATATAACGAATTTTGCCATATAACGAATTTCTGTCCAACTGAAAATCGCCCGGTTGTTCACAAATACTTTCTGTCCGTGACATGGAAGCTATTCCGTGGCTGCGCAGAGCGCCAGTGACAAAGTAATTAGGTCAATCATCAAAGGTGATTGTTAGTTACCCACTAAGCTATGTTTAAATAAACATTGGTGCAAATCAGACCCATCTCCTGCTGAGCAGATAAAGAACATCGCCAGGTGTTTCGACAGGCTGCGCGATACACGACAGTTCATCCATAACAGGGCTAGGTCAGATGACGCTGCAGCGCACTGTGACTGGTTTGAGGATTTCCTTTTGTCAGGGGCTCTAGCCAACAGCAAACAAACGTCAGTGGAGGACTTCTTCAAAGCAGATTAATTGGTGTCATTCTGTGTGTTGTACAAGGAGAAGTACTGTAGTTACCGTGGCTCCATCCAGCCACAGTTCGTGTTTTAGTGTGCTTGGACGCTTTTCACAGATGGTAGACTGTGATGTTATACTATAACCAAACTTAATAGTAACATTTGTAACTGTTTTGTGTCATAAAATACAGCAAAATATCTTTGCGCTTGATAGACACCTGGCGAATAGTTTAAAAACTGTCACATACAACACTGCCACCTAGAGGGTAAACACGTACACGCATATAACAAATTCACAGATATAACGAACTTGTTAGCTACCCACAAAGTAGTTCATTATAAGCGTGTTGCACTGTACAAGTCATTGGACGTTTCTGACACTTTCTGATAGCTTCTGTTGACAAAAAGTGTTAAAAAACTGTCGAAAAATATGCATATGTTTCTACTGATAGAAATGCAAAATGAAGAGCAGTTATTTGTTCATTTCTTTTCCTGCACCTGAAAGTTTGGATGCATACCTCTTTCATGATCACCCACTGCTTTTGATATGCGCTCTTTCTCTATGGCAGATAACATGTCCTCGTAACCCCAGCAGAGGATGTGTTTGCTTCCCATGAAGCAGCTTGGCTGACCTTGTCCTCCCTCCATCTTTAAGAGTCGACTGAGTAGATCCGCCACAGGGACAGATCCCATACTCGACAGACTCTGGAGTAGGTGGGCTGTGTGGATGAATGTCTTGAGGTGACCTCTGCAGGCAGACAAGCAAATACTTGACATGACCCCTACAAACAGTCCTGAAATAAATTTGATATAACCTGTGGAGAGAGTCCAATACTACAAAGACCACTGATAACAATTCAATACACTGGTTGCCTATAATACACAAGTTGTTATGGGCCCCTGGAGAGAAGCCAGTACTCAAATTGTCATAATAAAGATGATGAAATACACATATTGAGATGACCCAAGAACATAATAAATGATTGTATCATTATCTCTATACAATTATCTCTATATAATCGCAGATTGAAAGCTTAGAGTTTTGAGTCTGCATTTTTTTTAGAAACAAACATTTTGACAAGGCATACTAATGTTTTGAGTTAAACAATTTATAATTAATATTTTTAAAAAGCTTTTGAGGTTTTTTTTAAAACTAAATTGATGTAATTTGATGCTTCAAGCGCTTACACAATGCTGCCAGTTAACCCATTAGGCCCCAGGATTTTATTAAAACATGCTCCCCTGTTCCCAGGATTTCTGGCAAATTTCGAGCGATTTTACCTCCTTGTGTTCAAAAATCTGTAGAAAAAAACTATTCAATATTGACAATTACAAGTTTTGTTTATTTTGAAGAGTAGTAATTTCTCCACATGCATGTATACATAGAAATAGGATATATTAATAAAATGTTGACATTTGATCACAATTTGCAAAGACAAAATAGTACATTTGTTAAAACTTTGAAAGTTGCTACTGACATTTGATAATGATCCCATGATATAACCCTATGCAACTCAGTGAAGAAAATGTAGCTGTATGTGTAAGCTTTGCACCACTGAAAATATTATCAAATTCTGATGGTTATTTTTCAGGTTACACCATATTTTATCATGACAAATATAGAAATAAAAATTTTCGAGATAGCGTGAACAAAACCGATGAAAATCAAGATTTCCGAAAGGGCAATACATGCACATAACGAGCTGTTGTTGCAAAATGTATCCGCTAGGGTGTGGCAAAATTTGGTAGCGTTTAGTTCAGTAGTTATTCGGCAGAATTTTTTTGAATAGAGGGTCCTGTATGCGGCTGGCGGCGGCCGTTCCAGGACTGCACAGAGCGGCCGGCCGCGGCCGTTGTGGGGTCTAATGGGTTAATGAGCTTTCAGGAGTCATGGTGTGTCATACATTGCTGGAATTCCATATAGATTTCACTATTATTGCTGAAAAACTTTGAGAGTTGCCAGCCCAACTGAAGATTTAACAGTCTCGGTCATCCAGTAGTTTTGAATACTGGTCCTAACAGATTATTCTTTGATAATTATAGCAAAGTTTGTGACATCTGGCATATATACTGCAAAAACAAAATGGAGGCATTGCCAGCCCTTCATCTGGGGATGATCCCACACAGAGGATAAATGTGTAACTTTCTGTGGACTCACTATCTCTTATACAGTACAATATTCGACAATGCCCCAGATATGGGATATGTACTATAAAGTTATACAAAGGAAGAAAGACACAGCCACGTTGGATGTTTAACAGTCTTGATTCTTGTTAACAATACCTTGCACATGTCAGAGCAACTAGTGCAGATGCTACGTTTTCTCGCTGTTGCTGATCTTCTATTCCCTGCTGTCCACCATACGTATCCCTCTCTCCCAGCCACATACAGAGCAGGGACTCCAGCCCATTCAGGCAATCACTTGGCTCCTTCGTCAAACTCAATGGAGGAACATCTCGTAAACAACTCAACAGCAGCTCAGCTGTCATTCCACATAACCCAATGTCAATTCGACTTTGAGACTGTAGCAAGGGTAGCACGAGCAGTAAACTGACGCGGGTAGAAAAGGGTGCTTGCTCTGGTTCCTTCCATAGTCCCTGGCGCTTTAGTAATGTCAACGTTTCGTCGTGACTCGTGTTCTCCCTTTCTTTTTGCTCATCGAGTGAAAGTTGCCGTTGCGCATTCCAAAAGCCACGAAGTGCATTAAGCCTGTACTCGAGTAGGCTTGAATACGCGTTGTTTTGAATACCACATACTGTTTTCAAGCGTTGGCTCAATTCCGAGGGACTTTTAGAATCAAACGTTACCACTTCGTGGTCAACTTCGTGAACTGTGTTTACATCGTGAGGCAGTTCGATCAAATCTGTCACATGAATCAAGCCGTCGTGCAAAAACAACGTCTCTTCAGTCACTGAAAGCCATTGCGAATTATCCTGACTGTTTGCTGACATGCTGTCTTCCGATGGATGAATAAATTGTTACATATTTAAAAGATACTCACGTGGAATGTGAGAATATTTACCACATCAACAGACCCTTTCGGCAATGACCTAGAGTAACATGGCGAAAGCCGCGTTCGACCAATCAGAACATACGTTACAAACTTGGAAGCAACTAAGGCTTTTCCGCTAGGCGTCGAAATATCACCTAGCGGAGAAGCATGAACCAGGCAGGTAATCTGATTGGTATTACCGTTTTTATTACACGCCTTTCAAGCACGCAACAAAACGTATATACATATGCTTAAATTCATTATTAACTTCTCTTAACACATTCCAATTAAATATTACACATTTGTGTTCTCATAATACCTCACAAATTGTAATAATACATTTTAAGATTTTTTGGCAGTAATCCCAGGTAGTCTAGTGGTTAGGATTCGGCGCTCTCACCGCCGCGGCCGGGGTTCGATTCCCCGTCTGGGAAAACATTTTCTCTCATAATTATTTATAGTTCACTCACAATAGCCTAAAATTCTATTTCTGATGTTGTATTGCTAAAGAAAAGTCCAGTTTGTATTCCATGAATTGCACAAAATCATCATAGTTCTTCCAAATATAACAAATTACAATCAACACTATCTAGTTTTTTCCTATTTTTTATTTGCTGTCATACAAAATTATTATATTGAATACGGTTTTCCAGAGTTGATGTATTGGGTAGCGTGCTGGGACCCTTGTTTTTTTACAATTTACTGTCTTGGGCTCAACCATGTCTTCGAACACCACCAACTCCGTTACCACGTACACGTATGCTGACGATACCCAGCTGTATGTTGAATTTCCGCGTGATTAGCCAGCGCATGCTACAACTGTCACTGACCGCATATCGCGATGTGCCGCCGATGTAGGGGCCAGACCACAGCAGAGAATTGCATTGGTGGCCATGTTAACGTTTTGTCTGATTATAAGAAAACCTGACCATCAAAAATTCTGAAACTTTTTCACAGCAACTGCCATCATCTCACTGACATGCTCACCAGCTTTTATAAAAATCACATACCTCTCTTATGATGATGACACAATGTCAATGGCGGTGCAGATACGCCGTGTTTGCCAGGTGGCATATACTGTCACATACGCGGCATCGCAACTATCAGAAAATGCCTTTCCACCATTGCTTGCAAAACAATCATTCATGCTTTAGTCATGTCGCGCTTGGACTTCGGCAACGCTATGCTTTATGGACTGCCCGAGACGCAGCTGCGGAAACTGCAGATGATTCAAAACAGCTCGACACGGCTGATTATTGGATCCCGCAGACGAGATCACAAAACACCAGTTTTATTCAGTTTACATTGGTTGCCTGTTCGTCAGCGAATCGAATTCAAACTTCTTTTACTTCACCCAAACACTGAGATCCGCCGATCAACATCTATTGACTATATACCACGTACGGTACCATCTCGAGCGGTACGTACGGTCGTTGGGCCTTTTCTGTGGCAGGGCTGACACTGTGGAACGCCCTGCCTCCCGCAATTAGGCAAGCCAACTCCGTTGCGGTATTCAAGTCATTTCTAAAAACATATCTCTTTCGCGAAGCCTTTCGAACACTCTGTTGACATTTTAATCACTTGAACATTTTACTTATTTAACTTATTATTTATTTAATTTGTTTATTTAACTTATCTGATTAACTTATATGTTTATCTAATGTATCAACTTAATTGTAGTTGTTTATTTTAACTTTTTATTTATCTTTTATTTAATGTATTTATTTAACTTCTTGACATAACTAATTAATTTAAATCATTTATTGAACTTTTTATTTAACTTATGTTTACCTGTCTTTTATCCACATTTTATTTTAGCTCTTCAATTTATTTTAAATTATTTAGCATTATCTTGTTAGCGCATTTGAGCAGGTTTTTAACCCGGATACACGGCGCATTATAAATGTATAATAATAAATAAATAATAATGTTAGTAATCCTCTGAACAGTGCCGGATTAACCGTTGTAGAAATGGTACAATCTTACTGCATGGGCGGATGCAGACCCTGAAAGGGGGTGGTGGGTTGCCCATGCAGTTTTGTCTAAATTATAGTACACAAATGAACGTTTTTTAAATCCATACCATCACCCATTTTTTTGAACGTTTAACCAATTATAGTCTGAACTTGTGTGGTCGATCTACACCACGAAGGTACGTACATGGGTTGTGAGAACACACCATGTGCATCACATCGATTAGTTCGTTGCTTCCTTCAAATTAAGGTCCATCGACTTGGTGGGGCAGGCCCCAGACACCAACTTTTTGATCAGGCTTTCGGGATTCGATCCTTTCACTTTGGGGAGACATTAGAAAAGTTCGCCACTGCTGTAACTAACAAACTCATGGTAGAGACAGAGCTTAATTTATCACTAGGCATGTCTTCGCGTCGCACATATTCACTGCAGAGATGGTATAACGGGAGGTGGTATAACGGGAGGTGGTATAACGGGAGGTGGTATAACGGGAGGTGGTATAACGGGAGGTGGGAGGTTGGCCTTAAAAACTGGTTGCAGGTGGGATTGGCGGGAGATGGGATGTGGACTCTCAAAAATGGTGGGAGATTGGAGTCCGGAGCAAAAATACCCCATGCAGCCTTGACGGACTAGTTGCAGAAACTCCCACATGTGACCTAGGGCATGACGTCTCACTAATGGCGACTATGTAATTGTGTAGCGTTCTCTCATGATGACATAAGAAACACAGCAACTTGGAAACATATCCCGCGTGACGGCAACCGGAAGCACTCCCCGGCTACATTCAACCTAGGTCAGTCTAGACTTAGTTACATAGGCTGTACACTATACCCCTCCTTCCTTCAACTCAATATCCGTCCATTCTGAAATGCTGAAATGTTATTCTTAATCGCGATACATATCGAAGTCACTGCAATGTTTGATGCAAGCACTTATTTTTCAGAACAGGCAAGTAATTACCAGTGTCATTTTCACTACCCTAATCTAACAGTCTGCCGTTAAGCAGTTTAGTTCACTAACATACTAACAGTTGCTTTTATCTAGGCTCTAGCCTGTTATATAGTTATTAAACTGATTAGATGTTCTTATTCACGTCCGTATCTGGAACGATGTTCAATTCCTCGCTGAAATTCTTCCTTCACAGTTGGCATATCGGCTCTTGTTGCACGTGGAGTCGACCTGTAGGCTGTCAGAAACTTCGACATTTTGACTAGCTAGTCTTTACTCTCGACCTGTGCAACACGAATTGCCTTCATCAATGTGCGAATTTGGCGGTTCACTTAGCCGTTCGCTTGCGGCCACAACGGAGTCATTTTCCGATGTTCAACATCATGCTCTACCAGAAACTCATCGAACTCCGACGATACAAACTGAGGACCATTGTCCGTTCTCAACGAATTTGGCTCTCCTTACAAAATTTAATATCGGCCTCACTGCTTCAATTACCTTGGCACTCGTAGTTGACCTTAGAATCTCTATTTCGCAGTAGCGTCTGTGGTAGTCCACTACCACAAGATTGTTCTCTCCGGAAGGTAACGGTCCTAGCAAGTCTGCACTGTAGTCTTGCCATGGTCCACTTGGTGGAACGACTCGAGCCTCAACACTGTAGTCTTCCATGGTCCACTTGGTGGAACGACTCGAGCCTCAACACTGTAGTCTTGCCATGGTCCACTTGGTGGTACAACTCGAACCTCAACACTGCAGTCTCGCCATGGCCCACTTGGTGGAACGACTCGAGCCTCAACACTGTAGTCTTGCCATGGTCCACTTGGTGGTACAACTCGAACCTCAACACTGCAGTCTCGCCATGGTCCACTTGGTGGTACGACTCGAGCCTCAACACTGTAGTCTTGCCATGGTCCACTTGGTGGTACAACTCGAACCTCAACACTGCAATCTCGCCATGGTCCACTTGGTGGTACGACTCGAGCCTCAACACTGTAGTCTTGCCATGGTCCACTTGGTGGTACAACTCGAACCTCAATACTGCAGTCTCGCTATGGTCCACTTGGTGGTACGACTCGAGCCTCAACACTGTAGTCTTGCCATGATCCACTTGGTGGTACGACTCGAGCCTCAACACTGCAGTCTCGCCATGGTCCACTTAGTGGTACGGCTCGAGCCTCAACACTAGTCTTGCCATGATCCACATGGTGGTACGGCTTGAGCCTCAACACTGTAGTCTTGCCATGGTCCACTTGGTTGTACGACTCGAGCCTCAACACTGCAGTCTCGCCATGGTCCACTTGGTGGTACAACTCGAGGCTCAACACTGCAGTCTAGCCATGGTACACTTGGTGGTACGACTCGAGCCTCAACACTGCAGTCTCGCCATGGTACACTTGGTGGTACGACTCGAGCCTCAACACTGCAGTCTAGCAATGGTCCACTTGGTGGTACGACTCGAGCCTCAACACTGCAGTCTAGCCATGGTCCACTTGATGGTACAACTCGAGTCTCAACACTGCAGTCTAGCCATGGTACACTTGGTGGTACGACTCGAGCCTCAACACTGCAGTCTAGCCATGGTCCACCTGATGGTACAACTCGAGTCTCAACACTGCAGTCTAGCCATGGTACACTTGGTGGTACGACTCGAGCCTCAACACTGCAGTCTCGCCATGGTCCACTTGGTGGTACAACTCGAGCCTCAACACTGCAGTCTAGCCATGGTACACTTGGTGGTACGACTCGAGCCTCAACACTGTAGTCTCGCCATGGTACACTTGGTTGTACGACTCGAGCCTCAACACTGCAGTCTTGCCATGGTCCACTTGGTGGTACGACTCGAGCCTCAACACTGCAGTCTAGCCATGGTACACTTGGTGGTACGACTCGAGCCTCAACACTGCAGTCTAACCATGGTACACTTGGTGGTACGGCTCGAGCCTCAACACTGCAGTCTAGCCATGGTACACTTGGTGGTACGACTCGAGCCTCAACACTGCAGTCTAGCCATGGTACACTTGGTTGTACGACTCGAGCCTCAACACTGCAGTCTAGCCATGGTACACTTGGTGGTACGGCTCGAGCCTCAACACTGCAGTCTAGCCATGGTACACTTGGTGGTACGACTCGAGCCTCAACACTGCAGTCTAGTCATGGTACACTTGGTGGTACGACTCGAGCCTCAACACTGCAGTCTAGCCATGGTACACTTGGTTGTACGACTCGAGCCTCAACACTGCAGTCTAACCATGGTACACTTGGTGGTACGGCTCGAGCCTCAACACTGCAGTCTAGCCGTGGTCCACTTGGTGGTACGACTCGAGCCTCAACACTGCAGTCTAGCCATGGTCCACTTGGTGGCACGACTCGAACCTCAACACTGCAGTCTCGCCATGGTCCACTTGGTGGTACGACTCGAGCCTCAACACTGCAGTCTAGCCATGGTCCACTTGGTGGCACGACTCGAACCTCAACACTGCAGTCTCGCCATGGTCCACTTGGTGGTACGACTCGAGCCTCAACACTGCAGTCTAGTCATGGTACACTTGGTTGTACGACTCAAGCCTCAACACTGCAGTCTCGCCATGGTACACTTGGTTGTACGACTCGAGCCATTGGCTCTGGTGCGCTGTACCCACCAACAAACCGACAACGATCCCACACTCTACACACTCGTTCGGCGTGTACATCCATCTTGGGCCACCACACTTTGCACCTCAGTCTGTGCTTTGTCTTCACAATGCCCTGGTGTTCTTCATGTGCCAGCATCACTAATTGTGCTCTCAACGCTTGAGGAATTACTATTCATGTGCATCGAACAACAGTTTTCCGTAGACACACAATTCATCTTTCACATGCGAGTAAGCTGGTGCCTTACATGCAGACCAGTTCCCGGTTCGGACACACTCAGAATCTGCCGCTGTCGCTCTCTCTATCTCTTTCGGTGTCAGATCGACTGGAACAATGACATAGTCATAGTCTTCACCCATGTCACGATGGACTATTGAATTTAGCCTCGATAGCACATCGGCCACGTTTGTATTGCTTGGTCTGTAGACAACTTTGAACCTGTACGCTTGGAGCTGAAACACCCATCTCTCGCGCTGATGATTCGCGCTGATGACTTCGACGTTCTTGAATGGAGACATTCCAAAGACATTTGATCGGTTTCAAGCTCAAAGTCCCTTCCAATAATGCGCAGATTAAAACGCTCACACGCCCACATTAAAACAAGCGCCTCCTCTGTTTGGCTGTATCGCTGTTCAACACTTGTCAGCCGTCTTGATGCATACGAGATCACTCGCCACTCGCCATCTTGCAGTTGCATCATAAATGCACCAAGACTGACTGGTGATGCATCAGCCACGACTCTTGCTCTGCAGTACGCGTCGAAGTATGCAATAGTATCTACACATGTTTCTTCTTCTGCACCTATTAACATTCGACGTTCTTGCGTATCAACCGCTGAATAGGTTCTGCGACTGACGACACATCTGGAAGGAACTTCGAGACGAACTGCACGAGACCCATGAATGATCGTGCTTCGGCAGCATTCTTTAGTGGTTCCGTGTCTTGAACTGCCGAAACCTTCTCGCTAGGATTCACGCCCTTCTTGGTCAGTTACAGAGATGCCAACTTCCAGTCGGAGTAGTGATGTCTCGGCAAAGCCCCAGCGGCGACTGACGAATGCGGTCTCAGCAAACGTTGAAGGTGTTTGCGGAGGAGTGTATGGGTTTTGACACTGCATATTGCAATGATTTGACGCCACGAATAGGAAATTCAAGAAAGTAAATTTGGATATAAATTCGGCAGCCCTTCTGTTGAAATCGCTGTCGAAGTTTCTGCAGTCACTTCATTGAACCCTTTAGATTACGGTCGTGTTGATGCCTTCATTGCTGTCATTGACGGGCTGTCTTCGAGACACAGATAAGAGAGCCAAAGCGTACTCCGGGATGAGTGACCGCTTTGGATTTATCTGCAACTTGACGGAGATGGAAGTCGTGGAACCAAGAGATGCGTCTGGAATGAACTGATCCAGTTCGGCGGATTAGTTGCAGAAACCCCCACCTCTGACCTAGAACATGACGTCTCATCAGAGGCGACGATGTATCAGATGTTGATGAATATAAATCCAGGCCCGTAGCTTCAACTTCATTGCTTTGCCAGTCGACATCACTGTGTGAATCGCAATGTATGTCGTCTGAACCAGTGCTGTTTCCTTGCTTACCCTTACTAGATACTAGTATCGAACAATGTGCGATGGAGAAATGTCTAACAAGGACGAACCCAAGGCCATCAACCAGCCATCTTCGTCTAGAGACAGTGACACAGAACATACCAGATGATCTCGGAGCAGTCAGCACAACCAAAACTTCAATCTGATCCAGCAACGCGGTTTGGAAACAAGAGCAGATCTGTAAATTTCCCAGGTGTGGTACTACAAATATCGATGGCTGGAGTATTCCATCAAAGGTGACAAGCCGGAAGTTTCTGACATTAACATAACTAATTGATCGTACACATACTGTAGGTGGCTTCAACAAGTGGAAGGTGGCATGTAAAATAGGCAAGAGCTTAATTCAACATGATAAATCGAAATCCCACGTGAAGGCCATGGCAATGTGGATTGAACGAGAATCTAGAAAGTCCAGCGACGCCTCCGTCGACGGTTAGTCACGACTCAATTCAGAAGAACCGATATTACATATATAGCATATTTGACATGATCATATTTTTGACTGTGAATGAGATGAGTTTGATAGGTGACGAGGAAACCACCGATGAACATTTCTCAAGGGGCAGATTTTTGAACTTTTTCGAGTTTGTTGATTCTAACGATGAAAAGCTGGCTGGGATTGTGAAGACTGTTCCGGCAAATGCCGAGTACCGGCTATAACTAAATAATTTCCATAATTAGTGAAATTGTGCGAAGTAAAGTTGTACACGAACTACGTTGCAGCGACGGTGGATGCTATAGCATAAAATGTGATGGCACACGTGACAAGGACCATGTTGAAGAGTTGTCCATCGTTGTACGATTTGTGAAAGATGGAGAGTCAATGGAAAGTCTGCTACAGATGACATCACTGGGTGAGCTTGATCGTGCAATCAATCGCCACGAAGAAACTGAGCGTCTTGGAAACGTCAGGTCTCGGTGTCAACCGCATCATCAATCAATGTTATGACGGTGCTTGTGTTATATCTGGAGTACGTGACGGTGTCCAAGAACTTATACAAAGACTGAACAAGGTCATCCCGTACATTCACTGCTTCAAACACCAGCTGCACTTGGTTGTCGTCCGTGCACTCGAGCACGAACGACGACAGTTCATAGAACTCGCAGCTGCCTTATACAATTTCACAAGGCCAGTGATTGCCAACATTTATGAAGGCGACAATCTGAAGTGTCTTCTTGACCAACGTTGGACAGGCCACTACGAAACTGTCAATGTTATAATTGGCAGTCATGCTGCGCTGGTTGACGTGCTTGACGAGGCGACACACTCACCTACCTTGCCTGGTGGTGTAAATGCTCAGCTGGCATAGCGACCAAAATACAAGAACCAAAGTTTATCTTCATATCGCATCTACTTCACGCAATGCTTGGCCGGCTCCAGCCGCCTAATCGACTGCTGCAAGCAGAGATGACTGACCTGGCATTAGGGGTGGTACTGATTGTACGGAGTTCCTTCATGTGCTCAAACATTTGGTGCTTCAACAGCAGTTTGTGAGGCGAGCTTTTCCTCACTTACACGAACATTTGCGGTCAATGCCCCAACAACGCCTAAGCAACCTCATCCTCTTCTCTTTCGAGCGAGACCTCACACAAAGCATGATGAATTTGTCAGACAATTCCAGCAGCAGAGCAGACGTATTCTGTTCTGCTAGCTGCGTGCGACTGCGAGACAGTCTAATTCAGATTGTAAACTAGGACAGTTTTAATTCTTCCGTAATTCATGACTGCATTTTAATCAACTCATACGTGTAATAAAGGGTGTATACAATGATTTCATGTGACTTAATGTTTTATTATTGCCATAACAATCAGCCATAAAGTATCATGTTATGCGCTACATTTGCCAATTTTGGTGCCCCTCCAAACACAGCTGGTGCCCCTAAATACACAGCTGGTGCCCCACCAAGACTAACCTCCTACCTACTAGCCTGGAGAAATCTCACGTATGCTTTCCCCAACGAGGAGGTATTGCTTCGCCTGTATCTGATTTTGATAATTACTAATTGCACTGAATGTGGGTCTTTTTACAAGATGAAACAGATCAAGGATGAGCGCCGATCCACAATGAGCTAGATCATACTAGTTCATCCGACTATGCTCAGGACGGAATCATGCGTCGGATTAATCTTGACAACATTTTTTCGGACTTCAGTGCTATCAAAGCGCGCAATCAATGTACTAGTGTTTGAGAAAATTCAAAAGAGCTGACCTAAATCAAGGTCAGACTACCTAGATAAGTATGGCACAATAATAGGTTGTTAATTTATGCCATATGTAATTTTTCTTATTTTTTCAAAACAGTTATTAAAGCATATATTTTGGCAGCATTTCATATATATCAATTGGTTTATAGCTAAACAAAACTATTATACAAATTTGCATTAAAAAAGGTAACGTATTAAATATAAAAAAAATTCATGAATTTCTAAGAAAAAACATTACACAATTTTTAACAGTATATGTAGCATTAGTTAACACATTATTGTAAATATATTAACGACAGTAAACAATTTTAAACAGTAAACAATCTTGTCTTCATCAAGGTCAAAGCAGATGGAGTCGATAGTACCCGACATTTCCAAAGGCTACCCAAAGGTATATTGCAGATTGTTGCTGTCCGCTCAACGAATATACCCACCTTATTAACTATTTTAACTCATCTTAATTTATATTAACCAACTTAATTGGTTTTAACTTATTTTATTTTGTCTCACTTTATCTTTACTTATCTTATTATCAAAACAGTGGACCTAGTCAAATGGGAGGCTGCTATATGGACTTGATCTAATATTATTAATGGTTAATATACACTACAACCACATCCCTTTAACAAAAAGGTGTTTCACCACCGAGCACCAACAACACAATTTGTCCTGGGTTGTGTTTTAAACAGAAAATGGTAATTTTCTTCTAATAAGATGGAAAGCTATGCAAGATATGTATTCATTTTATAAACTTGCATACAACAAAAGTCACTCTAATACAAACAAGTCTAACTATTAGTATTATCATTACTATATAAAAAATCAACAATGCAATTCTTCAGCCTTACAATGCATGTATGATGGTTCATGTTTTTGTACACAATATATAAACATGTATGGTATTATACAGTGTGTACACCTAATTATGGAATGGAAATCATAAAATTGCTGGGAAGCATAAATTAACAACACTGTATCCAGGTAGCTTGGTTAGGTTATCATCTACTTTATAATGTGCAGAACATTACATTCATCAATTGTTTATTCAGCCTTAATATCAGCAAATATTCAACATTAAGACGTCACATGTTCAGCCAGTGCTAATCCATCGCATATGTAGTGAAATACTGCATGTTGCAACTACATTTGGCAACACATATATGCATTAAGTTTCTAGCTGAAAACCACTGGCATATTCCAAATTATGATGTAGTAATGTAACTGTTTGTAAGAATGATAGTTTGGTTATAACAATATTAAAGGAAAATGCAAGCCATGGTTTTTACACTAACATATGTTGTAAACAATTGGTGGTTTGATAATAATTCTAAATTGAAAAAAAATCACAAACAATATTTACAAACATACCAATGACCGACTTAGTAAGTTCTTTGAAGCACAATACAAATGGATTGCACTATGCACACTCTATCGGTAGTTATCTCTGTACTCTACTGTGCATCAAGTGATCTTGGTGCACCATTATGTAAATAACTGCTCCTGAAGAATCATTCCTAAAATATGCTGTACATAAACTAACGTCCACAAGGGAAGGATGGAAGGTGTTTTGTTCAATTTCGTCTCAAGTAATCTGGTCAACCAATCGATGTATATTGTACCAAAGGTGTATATTTAACAGGAAGTAAACTCGAAATTCCCAACCAACATTTTAAAAGTGTATGACTTAAAAAATACTTCACAATTCACGTGTTCCCATAGACAGACATATTGCATATACACCACTAGTACATGTGATTTATACCCAAAGAACTCCCTACACGATGAATGCATCACATGCCACACTTGGTTCTCACAACATTGTTAATGTCTGTCAAAAATGCAATGTACATAGCATCTCAACCCACATACACATGATAATTTAGAAACCAACACTATCTAGCTTAAGCATGCTGAATTATTGTACAAACAGTTTAATTTCAAAAGAAAGTTTCTTCATAAAAAGCCAGTTATAAATGTATATTCATTGAAAGGTTAGCACATAGGGTAAACATTTAACATAACAAATTTAGGTGTTAAATATTGATGCTGCACATGCATTCAACATGTGTCTATCAGATAAAAAAACTAGTTTACTTCCACCGCCCTTTACGAGAAGTAAAGGTTGCAATAAGTGGGGTAATGGATAACACAACATTGGTAGGTATATATTTCATCCTCGCTAACCAGAGGTGGTAGTAGTACTACAGTACCCCTGGCAGATAAACCTGTTGAAACGTGGAACTTTCAGTTTTTCCCATGCCATGTGTGAATATAGGCTGAATCATTAGTATTTTTTCTCACTTCCTGTCTTGGTCGACATCTTTCTGGGAACTAGACGTGCCCCGACAAACTCCATATGGTGCTTCCAGGAATTACCCGTCCGACCAACGATGATAGGTCCACTGCCAGTTAAAGTTAAGTTACTTCCAGAACATTACATGTAACATCATCCATGATTGGTCACATCACAAATGCCCAAAAGTAATAGGAATAGTCCATTGGTTAATGTAGCAACATTTAAGTTTCACGTTTGAACAGAGTTATCTGCCAGGGATACTGCTGTATTCGGCAGTCCCACTGGCAACAAGGATGGTATATTTGTCTCAAACACAAACAAATTAATAGCAATTTAAACCAAGTATAGCACAGAAAATATGCTGACAAGCACAGTGTAACTGAGCAAGTACACAGATAGCCAAGCTGTCATTTAACTGTCAAAACATATCCCCTTTAGGTCTACACACTACTATAAAGGCCGGTTTACACGAGCGATTTATGTCCCATTTGGTTGGGCGACAATGCAGCTGATATATGTGTGCATTTAGATGAGCGATGTCTAATATACATTGTCTGTAGACACTATAACCTAGAACTTTACTCTTACCCTTGATGAAAGGTCATGATGGAGCACAAAACTTTGGTCAACTGTTGGCCAAATTGGGACCAGTCCCAATTCTGCCAACACAATCGTAACTACAAATTGTCCTTGCTAATGGGGTGTTCACAAGACAAACTCCTGCATGGCGATATCATGTGACACAATGTGTCGGCCAATAAATTAGACAGTTGATTGCTCGAGCATACTAGCCTTTACTAACTGGCCACATGTCAAATAGTCATTCTATAAATGTACAGCCTGCCTTCACGTGCATGTGTTACTACAAAGTGACTAAATAAACATATCATAATGAGCTTCTGTCAAGATCATCGTCCAAAACAACATCTCACAATGAAGGCCTCCAAATTACATGGCCTACTAAATACAGAAATAAAAAGGTTCACATGCAACACTTTTTAGACCACTTTTCATCAATATGTTCATTACAAATGTTTACATGCCATTGCATGCGGCCTCGTTGAAGAGAATACTGCAGATGTGGTCTTGAAGAGTCAGTGGTGCTACGCAATGAGCAGCCAGAAGATGAAGAGCATTGCCACCCACAGGAAGATCTTGTTGAGGAACTGGTCTTCCTGGAACTGTGGCGTGCCTGGGGCTGCTGCAAGAAAACACGAGCACATAATGGATGACAAACTTGCAAAATTGAGTTACCTTAGTTATGAATGCCGCTTATTACAATGTGGTTTGACAACACTAGAGACCATGAGACTAAGAGGAGACCAAATAGAAGTTTAATAAGACTACTGTAGAACTACGTGAACTCTGTAACGTGAGTTAATGAGACTACTGTAGAACAACTACGTGAACTCTGTAACATGAGTTAATGAGACTACTGTAGAACAACTACGTGAACTCTGCAACATGAGTTAATGAGACTACTGTAGAACAACTACGTGAACTCTGCAACATGAGTTAATGAGACTACTGTAGAACAACTATGTGAACTCTGCAACATGAGTTAATGAGACTACTGTACAACAACTACGTGAACTCTGCAACATGAGTTAATGAGACTACTGTAGAACAACTACGTGAACTCTGTAACATTGCTAATATTTTAATAAATGCCTCATCTGCAAAGTATGTTTCAAAGTGTTGTACTTTCATTATTGTCATAAAAAGAACATTACACTAATCAGTTGTTACCAGTATCTGTGAAATTCATATTAAAGGAAATTTGGATACCTCTCAGATTCACGATATATGCTATCGAGAGAGAGAGAGCTATTGACAGAGAGCTATCGAGAAAGAGCTATCAAGACTTTTGGTCAGACTTTACAACATGAATAACATTAAACTGAACCTTTCCGTGATTTTGTAATGATGATGATTTTTGTGATGATGATGACTTTTGTGATGATGATAATTTTGTGATGATGATGACTTTTGTGATGATGATCATCACAATATGGTCACATCATACCAGTGAGCAGTTCAGTTTGATACTGACAATGCGACTGAGAGGGTCTCGAAAGCTCTGTCAAGCTTATGTCGTGACCTTGAACTTCCTTTGCTTAATCAATCAATCAAATTAATCGATTTTTTTGCTAGTCTCATTTCAAATTAATTTTGCGAAAAACCAAACCTACCTATTATCCACTGCAACATGCTAGCTCGTTTGTGTAACTTTTGTATGTAGTTTTTGTGAAATCATCAGACAAACTATTAAATGAGTTAATGCTTGTTCAAGCATTGACTGAAGTGATAATCGAAATGCTGAAAAATCTAAATTGTATTCCTTGTTGAATTTTTTTAACTTTGTCATGTGATCGCTGGAGGATGGAGGTCACGCCCATGATCAGCATTGACCCACACAGCGTTTACCATTTTGGATATCCACTATTTTGATCCTTACCAGATCTAATGACTAAAGTCAATTCTTTTGATGATTTGAAAAAAATATAATTGTTTTTATTAAACCGACTGCGCACATTACTTAAACTAGTCACACACTACACATCTGGACATAAGTGAACTGGATTCGTGATGGGCTGAACCATTTGAGGAAGCAGCTTTAATATCATACTTGTTTATTCGCACAACAAGGTTTACAGTTTACTAAAGTGTAGGATTTCATTCTCACTTGGTGTTGAGAATGAAGTCACACTCCCATATATGGTCTAACAGAATTTGAGGTGTCTTTCTGATTCTCATAACTACTTACGGGCTGGTGGTCTTCCTGTGTTTAAATTATTCCCATTTGTAAAACTTGAAGCAAAGAAACCGAAAGGAAATGCTCCAATTCCAAATGACATCTGAAAGCCTCCATCTGCAAAACCAAACCCTGGAAAATTCTGCAACAGAAATATTGTACATATGAATTACTTATGGGCAATGGACCCACCATAAAGAACAAAGGCAGTGGTGGAAAATGGCAGGAGTGAGGGGAGGCTGAGAGAGAGGCAGAAGGAAAGGGAGAGAGATTGCAATGGTGATTCATTGCAACATGGGCAGAGAAGAAATGGCTGCATCCACCCAGGAAGGAAAGAAGAAATATAGTTACATTAATTTTTATTGAGCAATGGCAAATAAATATAACTATTCCAACAATGGCGGAGATCATAACAACGTATTCAGATTAGGTGATGTCACATGCTCACTATGTTAAGATTGCTTCAGTAAGTTCAGTTCATGGTCAACATCCTAACCTAGCACTGTAGTGCAGTATTTGTACCCTCATTGGATAGCTGATCAGATACTGTTTCTCTAAGAAATAATAGTATCAACCCAGTCATGTGCAGTTAGCAAAATTATTCAGACGTTTATTCAATACAAAACAATTGACTTTGATATTTACCCAGAATGCAACATCTTTAAAATAACACAATTAATATGAAAGACGGCGTAGTCTATCAGATTCAGTATATGAACTCACAGTGTTAGTTTCAGGCTCTGTCCTTTGGCCCTGTGGTCGTGGTGGAATTTTTTCCCTGTTGAACAAAAGAAAATGCATATACACACAATAATAATACAGTGTAAATTAATAAGTCAATTAATAAAGCAGTGAAACTCAGACCGCTGATGAAACACAGACTGACCTTTCTCAACTGAATTACTTAATACTTTTAATAACTAAGTACTATCAGTTCCATCTGGGATGAAAACAAAGATTATATTTGTGTCAAATTAACTTTTGGCCACACAATCAGTGGGCGTGATTAGATTGATGCTTATGTGGTATGTTAGATCAAATACATATTAAATGGCGACTCAAAATATTTACGGATCTGCAATATTTTATACCCAGCAAATATAAACGGAATGTTAATAAACATCTCAGAAGTGTTGTCCTGGCTATACTGCCTTTATGTTAACCATAAATTGTGTGTTTGTGACACGTTTGACATTGCAAGAAATGTTGCCAAACCGTAGCCGAAGCAATATCAATAGGAGCATTCATTGTATTTTTAATCAACCACATCGATACTCAACATGTAACTGAACGGTCATTCTACACTGAAATAATAACCGGTCATGTTAATAGTCTTGGTGCCGCATGGCACCACTTTTATATAATATACTAACAAAAATGCCTGACTCCAGGACGGGATAACATGGTAGTTCATACGTGACAGTCATGATAGCAATGTTTACCAAATACCTTAGGCCAATATGCCATCAATACGCTCAAACGTATTACCAGAAACAACTGCGTCACGCACGTGATGCAATACTCGATGCATGTTCAAAATGTCGAAGGTTGCGTGAATTTAGACCCATGGATGCTTGTGTTGGGAGGTAGCATCTGTGATGCTCTAATTGGTCTCGCATTCACAGATTGTGATACTGTTAGCAGTACTGTATGCAGCTCAACTAAGCAATATTGAATGTTTATGCATATTAACAATATGTCTTTGCCAGCCATTTTTCATATCCAATAATCCAACAATCACTTAGTTTAAACATTAAGTTTGTGCTATTTCTTATCACTTTATTCATTCAGTAAATCAACAGTCTTAGCTTTAGTTGAAAAGACAGTATGGCTGCATTTATTTAATAAAATTTTGTTTTGTTGCGCTGTTTTTCTTATTTACGGTCAATGAACTTTTACATACTATAACTCTGAAAGGATAAAGGATAACTTGTTGATTATGATTATGTTGCAAATGATGCATGTGCTCTATATATATATATATATGTATATATATATATATATATTATATATATATATATATATATATATATATATATATCCATATTTGTGGAAGAAGCAAAGAAAATCCCTGAAATGCTGGAGGAGAAATATCATTGTGTCATCAATATCAGACCCCTCCTAATACATACCGTTAGATCAAAAATGTTATTAACTTTAATATGACACCTTATTCAGCAAGACTGAAGCATTTACTGGAAATTTAACATACATTATATAGGCTATGGCTAATACGGTAGCCATTTTGGACGCCATCTTGGATTTCTATCACTGAGCAGTGTCTTAGCAATGGTCATCATTTCAAATAATCATCCCTGGGCATGGACCTTCTAAACAAACAAACACAAGCTTTTGTCCCCTTAGATGGTACCAATATCTGCTTTGGCCCATGGACTAATACAAAGAAACAGTGCTTTGATAAAATATATTAAACAAATATGGAAAATAAACTTGCTAATTTATGTAACTTTGCAGCCATTGCTATATTTTGTATTTTAGAATGGGTCATTCCCTTCATATACAATGAGTTTTCGTTCAACTATAAATAATTTTAGATACTGTTGCATTTTAGAACACCTTTAAGACACATATTTTTTAGAGTAGCTTATTATTATTTTATTATTACAATTATATACATTTGTTTTTATTATAACATCATTATTTTATTATATATATATATATATATATATATATATATATATATATATATATATATATATATATATATATTATATATATATATATATATATATATATATATATATATATATATATATATATATATGCATATTATTTATGGTATGACTATTTTTTTCCTGGACTCTATTTGATAATATTTATTGTTGGTATTGTTTTTAGTATAATTATAAATTATGATTGTATGTATCTAAAGCGCTGAGAGCAATTTGATTGATCAGGCACTATATAAATACTTTTATTATTAGCATTTTATGTTAATTAGCTGTTGGTGATCATTGGCACAAACCTTGGGTCTTGCTGGTTAGTGCTGCCCCGCCCATACAGAGGTATCACTTTGTCTTTGCTGATGCCAGCCTTACAAACAGGACACAGCTGCCGGTTAGGTCTCGTCTCCAGCCATTGGTGTAAGCATGGCCAACTGAAATATATATCAGACAATCAGGACTCGGCTCAAATACAACTGTCAATTACACAGCAAAAGTTCATAGTTTACTATAGTTCATAGTTTGTGTACAAAGTTCTATATTGTTTTATAAAGGAAAATTACATGTATCATAACTGCTATTTTAGACATGTATAGGTTTTTCGTGAATTCATGCATTCTTGCTGCCAGCTCAATCACAATGATCAACTGCAATTAAACAATCTCATAAAAAACTAAATTACAATTACACTGTTCTATAAAAACAATTACATTGTAATTAATTACAAATTACACACTTACAATTGAATCCAATCCTGCAGACAATCCAAAAAAATATTATAAAACAATATAGAACAATTTTCCTTTATAAAACAATATAGAACAATTGTGTAGTATTATATACCAAGTGTTTATGTTGCTGGCTAAATCTACAATATATTGATTTTGCAAACGTGCTGTGGCATAACGCAGACATTAATTATATAATAATTTATTTGCTTTTGCAATCAAAAGGTATGCTAGGTGATACAAGGCACTTTTGAAATAACTTCTAATGAATGCTCATTGTTAATGCTGGTCGAATGTGGGTGTATATTTGCACATCCCTCAACAAATTCCCAAGAAGTCATGTCTAGTTTTATGCAAATTAACATAATAAGTCCGTTGTCAACAGGTTAAAGAATTAATTAGTGTACTATCCATGTTCAACTTGTCACTGAGAAAATAATGTACATTGCACATTTGTTTGCATCATACATCAAATCAACATGGCCAATGTGATGAAGACATAATTTATAATGTTCATCCCATGTTATTTCTTAATTTACCAGCAAAATCAATATCATACTGAAGCCATCTATCTAGGCTGTTTAACTGTAACTGGCTAATTAACTTTACAAATACTGCCATTACTAGTACCGGAAATTCATGTTGACTAGCTTGACTTACTGCTTTCAAATTGAGGTAAATGAAGATGTTATTAATGTGTCGTTGTCTTGTGAGAGTCTCGGTCATTGTCACCTGATCTGATCACGGCCATGTCACGTCGCTTTCTGTCACGTCAATATCGAATGCTGCTGTGAAATGACCACATCATGTTAATTTAATTGTCCTGTCGTGCATTCTTACCAGAATAGATGTCCACACATACTAACAACGGCATCTTTAGCTGTATCCAGACATATGTTGCACTCGAAGGCTCCGGCCGAACTGTCATTTGAGGAAGCCGTTTCTGAGCCGCTAGCACCGTCTCCCGGTGAAGCAGCTGACGCCATTGTCTGACTGAGGTGTACTTTTATAAGACCAAATATCTGATCTGCATCGTAATCGCCATGGTTCAACAATATTTTGCCATTATCTGCAGAAAACACGTTTTCTTCGCCGTAAGGTTGAGCAAATCTAACGCTGACGACACTCCCAATTCTCAAAAACAGAGAGCACCATCTAGCGACCGGAAGTTGTTTTTCGATGACGATGGTTGCCCGCCTCGATTATCCGGGCTCCGTGATGAGGCGCCACCGTTTATCGCGCCCACCGCTGATATCTAGACTAGATTCCTTTCGTTTGTTTTGTCTTCCCTTGGTCTTTCCCTTCTGACGCTGTTGTTCGGTCCAATTTGAGTAGCCATATAGTTGGTATTGCCATGGTACTCAACCTCTTTCTCAAAAGAATGACATAACATGTACAACTCATACGGGCACAAAACACATAGTCATAAGCTCCATATCGCTTCAGCTTGCAAACCACTTCTAAATCTCAGAAAAATACTAATGCATCCAAATGACAAGGATAATGACAGTATAAAGACATATTGTGTATTCCAGGTCCCATTCAAGCGCTTAGTAAGATTTAACCAGATTTAGCAAGATTTAACAAGACTGCCACCCAATGCAACTGCCAGATGGCACGAGGACAAGGAAGCCATTGGCTTCTCGAGAGTCCAATTTTTTTCATCTATGTGCCCTCCTAAGATATGTTTCAATTTAGTTTTAAACATATTCACGCAGCTAGCATTTACACAATCTGCAGATTA
Organism: Lamellibrachia columna; assembly: GCA_963662155.1. Lineage (NCBI taxonomy): Eukaryota > Metazoa > Annelida > Polychaeta > Sabellida > Siboglinidae > Lamellibrachia > Lamellibrachia columna. Next base: position 25,939,612 of record OY759269.1, read on the forward strand.
TCTGTTCCATTCATTTATTGCCCAATGTGAGAATGAGTACTTTCTGATATCCAATATACACTGATCCTTCACCAATGACACCTCAGCTCCTCTGGTTCTATTAACTTTCTTGACGTATCTTCACTGATGAACACCACGAAACTGTGGATGGACATGTAGTTGCTGCTTCCATTCTGTCCAAGGATTATGATGATAATGATGAACAAGTAGAACATTCTCATGATGATGATTCCCCTGAGGTAACGGATCCTTTGTTTCTTTCCCTTGATGTTTGTCATATCGCGTAACTTATACAGCTATCCACACATGTTATATATAGTGGATAAAACATCGTACGTTTACGATATTTCGTACGTGCTATTCTCGAAACATAATTTTTTTTTTGGCAACTGTAGCCTAAGGTTATTGCGTGATTACCGATGGCACTACAACATATTGTTATGCCAAACATCATTATAAGTTTTTTATATACGATGCATTTACACCACTATTGGAGTTAAATAACGTTCAACGTTTCTTCTGGAATTGACTTTCTTGGATTTAGCTATTATTCTGATCGACACATAGGCTATTACACACGTGGCTGAGCTGGTAACCCCCCCCCCCTCTGATTCAGATGCCCTTATCTCTGGTCAGGGGAATGGTCAGTTAATGACCGTTGTCTGTGCAGTCAATGCTACTGACAATGGTATTTCACCCGGTTTTAGATATGATGGCCGTGTCATCAGATGTGTACTAGTGGGCTATGTCAGTGGGTTGTAGTATTATGAACATACTTGGAGCGTGTAATCAGGCACATTTATTGTTCAACTAATCGCCCAAACCTGCTCATTTAGCCATTAACGAGTCACATATACATTGTATCCCTGATGGCCGGGATCATGACAAAGGGAAATGGGATCGTTACGTTCACTCTACCTCGTCATTCTTCGCGTTGATTGCGACCCCCAGACAAAAACAATCAGTGGTCCATCGATATCCAGTGAAGATGTACGGATAAAGAGATGGATACGGAGATGACTTGGGCTCGTGTGCTGAATGTCCCCTGGCGGAATGACCAAGACGACTCTACACTGGACAGTGGATGGTAGAAAGCCGCCCTAAGGAAACGTGGAGAAGAAGCGTAGCAAAAGAGATTATAGAGGTGTAGGATACCACCATCAAGCAGGCGGCAGACTGACAGCAGTGGCGCACAGAGAAAAGTGAATGAGAATGAGTGAAAACATACCACAACAGCGCCATCAATGTATGGGGGCAAATTCACGCAAGCTGCTAACAATAACATCCAACGTTGGTCAAAAGATAACACAGCTGTCGTACCAGTAATTACATTAAATAACAACCTTACTGGCTTCAAGTCGACAAGGATCTGTCCCGTCAATAAGGACTATTCGTTGTCGAGGAGTCTGCATCAACAACGGCAGCTTACATACTTCCCCTTCCGGTGCAGAAATTCCAGCGGTGTCAACTTTGGCCAAATCCACCTTCAACGCTACGTTGTGGATCCCGTCCCACGAGGAAACTGAACTATCCGCACCGGGTAGTGTATCTCTTAACACCTGCCGTTTCCAAAATGAGCTCTTCCAATTATTTAAAACTGTGATGTGACCGCACACAAAGACAATAATTTTAAGAACATTTATATACGTCTGTCGGACCCAGGACAGAAAAGTCTAGGCAATCTTAGAAGAAAAATTGCAAAGAAAACAGCATAATTTTTTGTAAACATTGGCAGCCGATACAGGAAATATTCCGAATAGAAACAGAGATTGCGACAAAAACGCTATATCCTGGCACAACCACTTCCGGTTGGCCGAACTGCTGGACACCCTGTACTGACCACAGATTACCGAGGATTACCGAGGTTCACAAGCTGTGAGTGATGTCCATTTGTTTCAACGTAATCTCTAATCTAAATGAGCAAACGGGAGATTGTTCTACTTGTTCACTTGCTGGGGCACAGTGGCTCTGCGAGGGGGCGTGGGGGGGGGGCGTAGTCACCCATGCTGCCATGTAGCGGCGGAAAAATACGGTTAAAACTGGCGGTGTTTTGCGGAAGAGAAACTAAACGTCTATGTTCCATTCTAGTTAGTCAATGCTAGGGAACGTAAACTAATCCACGCGGAGTAAATGTGTAATCTCTCAACTATCTCTCAACTACACGAGTCACGGCAGAAGCGCCCGTGATGCGGCTCGGTGAATTCCGTCAACTCCCTCTCGAGATGACACGATTGACTGAATGAACTTGCTGTTCACATCCGGGCTGAGATTCCCTGCAGGTAGAAACATGTGTTTGGCCCAGTAACCAGTTCAACACGCGGTGAGCGAGATCAACAGAACCCAGACCAAAGTCTAGTGATAGAAGCATGACGTCATCGCAACAGAGTGCGTTCTTTTATGAAGGAAGCAGATGGCTGAAATAGATCTATTAGTTTTGTACCGACGCTGGGAATGATTCCGTATGGCACAGTTGAAACTTGAAAGCACCTTACGAAATGTACATCGACATTAATTAATACACAAACACAACAAAGTTGTTACTAATTGCAATGTTTTTACTGCTACGGGTGGAATGTAGCAACTGTTTTAAAGTTTGACTTGGTGCCATTGGCTTCGTGAGTGTGATTCGGGACTCTCCAAGTCTGGTTGGTTCATGCGGTGCACACCGTTCGCCTTCTCGGGTACAGATGACGCGACTAGGGACCTAGTACACGTCGTCCGGCGGCAATCCAGCGAGGTAACATCGCCGCCACGGCTGAAAATACGTCAATACATGTTCACTGAAATTAGACGAGCTCAGCTCAAGGCGCTCTCGAGGGATGGTTACTTGTTATTCAAGCCGATGACTCGCAATTAAGTTGTTTATTATCAGAAACATAATTTAATAAGGAAGCAACAGGAATTGCTTAACTTTCAAAGGAATGCTTTTAGATTTAAATGTTCTCGTTAATGCGTTAATGTGTTTGTGGCAATCACCGGCCTTGGAGGACACGTTCAGACCTTGGGCCCAGACGTTTGGAAGTGAGTCTCATGTGGTAGTTTGATCTGACATGCTCCCATTGGGGGCCAAAAACTCAAACTTCGTCTTGCTGGTATGTACAAAAAGTCCACTTCTTTCTCAGTGCGCCCCCTGTGCTACGGACCTAGCCAACGAGCGCAGTAGCCCCCCGCGGTCGCCGTGTCGGAACTAGTTCTAACCCACCCAGGAATGGGCGATCGAGTCAGCCTCGCGGACGACGGCTGCTACTACTACCACTACACTACCGCTACCGCTACGGCTACGGCTACGGCTACCGCTACCGCTACCACTACCGGTCGAGTCAGCCTCGCGGACGACGGCTGCTACTACTACCACTACACTACCGCTACGGCTACGGCTACGGCTACGGCTACGGCTACCGCTACCGCTACCTCTACCGCTACCGCAACAGCTACCGCTACCTCTATCGCTACCGATACCGCGACCGCGACCGCTACCGCTACCACATACAACGACGACAACGACACATAATAATAATATTTTATTCACAAAATACCAAATACATCGTATTGCAACAAGATCTCCATATATCATACGTGGCCCTACGTCCTTCTAGAACGTGAACCCTTCAGCAGGCTCTTCCAGCGATATTTTTGACGTTGTTGATTTAGCAAAAAAATATAGCAAAACATGACCAGCAAACTGATAGCACCGTATGAACATCCATCGACAATAACAAAACATGAACAACAAATTGATTGTATGCAGCTTCTACCGACAATAACAAAACATGACCAGCAAACTAATAGCACCGCATGAACTTCCACTACAAAACATGAACAACAAACTGATTGTACCGCATGAACTTCTACCAACAATAACAACACACGAACAACAAACTGATTGCACCGTATGAACTTATACCGACACTGACAAAAACGAAAATAAACTTTGTGGACCTATAAACTTCTACTGACGCGCAAGTCACGCAGTAAACCTGTATGCAACAAACTGCAGTTGTAACAAACTGCAAACAGTGAATCAGGCACAACATGCATCTTCTTGCTTCTTGCGTATGATTCGTGGGGAGGGGGTCAATCACGTGTCACATTGTACGTCCCGAAGCCAGGCGCGTGCTGGCCCGTCCAGCCTGACCAGGTCCCGTTACATTTGTGTAGCGGACACTCACGTGAGTGTCCGGTGATGTTGTGTTTGAACCTGCCATATCCTGTTCTTGTTTTATTGAGGAGCACCAATGGGTGTCGGCTGAGTTCGTGTCCAACTGGTTTCTTCGATGGAGCAGGGATGAATTCCCTTAGTCTGCATCCCACCTTCTCATCCACGCCTCGTTTGTCCACGTAGTCCTACTCTTCCCGGCAGCGTCGCTGATGATACACCGGGCGTGCTCCGAGAAGGGGTGCCGAGATCGCAGACGCTTTCGTCCAGGTGCAGTTGTTGTCGCCATGGTGTGTAGTGTGTGTTGGTCATCTGCTTCGGCAAGACGAGTTAGTGAGAGGCATTGTTTGTTTCGACGGATGTCTGTGGGCGTTATCCCAGTGACGACTGGCAGCATGACCCTTGGTGTCGATCGGATGCACCCGGACACCAGTCGGAGGCTGTTGTTTAGTGCTGCGTCAAGTCGGTGTGTGTGGTCACTGGGACACCACACTGGCGAAAAAGCAAGTGCGATTAAATATTTTTGAAGAACGTCAATGTGTGCTCCCCATGTTGTGCCGGCCAGTCGTCGAAGTAAGTTGCACCGTGCGTTGACTTTCTTCGAGAACTGAGATAGGTGTTTTGAGTAAGTCAATGACCTGTCGAATGTTACTCCGAGGTACTTGGGGTTTGCTGTTGTAGGGATGGTTTTCTCTCCGCAGCGAAATTCCACCTTGTAGTTTGCCAGGCAGCTTGTCAGATGAAAGCAGCTGCTCACTGTTTTGTTGACGTTAAGTCAGAGACGCCATCGTTGTAGGTACAGGTCGAGACAAGTCAGGTCGTTAGTCAGCGTTTGCTATACGTCAGCATAGTTCAGTCCCGATTCCACGAGGGCGAGAACTGATAACTTGTGGTAGCCCGTTCTTGATGGTGTATGTTTTTGACGTGTCTTTGCTGGCGAGTAGCTTGAAGCTTCGGTTTGTGATACGTTCTTGTACAAACCGGACGATGTGTTTGCTTCGTATTAGGCGGAGTATCTTCAGGGTTAGACCTCTGTGCCACACAGTGTCAGACGCGGCTGAGAGATCAACGAAAACTGCTCCATGTTTCTTTCCGGTTCCAATGGCTGCCTCGATGTCTTCTGTCAGTTTGACAACTTGTTCTACAGTGTTTCTTATTGGGCGAAATCCTGCTTGCTCGCGTGGCAGCTGTGGATCAACGACTGGAAGCTTGCTCGCGTGACAGCTGTGGATCAACGACTGGAAGCTTGCTCGCCAGGCAGCTGTGGATCAACGACTGGAAGCAGACGATTGTAGAATAGTCGCTCGAGAAGTTTGTAGCCTACCGATAGAAGGCTTATCGGACAATAGCTTGCAACTTCATTTGGGTTCTTGCCCGGTTTGAGGATTGCAATAATCTTTGCACGACGCCAGATTGTTGGTATTTTATTGCGTTGTGTGCAGTTGGTCATGAAGACGCGCAGCCAGTTCTGACATTCTTTTCTGAGGTGCATCCACAATTTGCGTGATTGATGATTATGATTGAGCTCAGTGCGAAGTTTCATACGGGCAGAATGTTTTGACAACTGGTTTACAACAGCGCCATGCTGTAGTGATGACGTAACTCGGCCGTCTCGTATTTAGATTCGAGGTCAGTACTTGTCAGTACTAGTCGGAGACGCATTTCTCTTTGCGGTCTGGCGCCGTAAATAGCCCCTGGTGATGAGGTCGATGCCGCGTAGGCTTGTACGGCCAAACAACGCCGTAGCCGACGCCCATCGCCTCATCTACGCTGCAACCCATTACACTGAAAGATGTTCGTGTTTAGTGGTGCCATCTGGGGTTCTTCTCGTAAATTGGAGCGTATCTTGACAACGCTGCTCGACGATATCAGTCACGTTCGCGGCATTTGTCGCCGCGATTGAAATATATACGGCTGTTTGTCTTCGTTGTCTTCGCTGTGACGACCAGTCTGCGTTGACGATGCAAGAACGTCGTAATGGGCAGGACCAGTCGGCGTCGATGAATTGGAAAAAAATGGCGGTAAAGCCGCGTTAATCTGTGTCGATTTGAAAACGCTATGGCAGATAAAACAAAATTAATTAAATATGAAACGGTACATTTGCGAATTGCATCCCTGCAACCGTCCGACACGGTGACGGAGTGGCACAAATAACCGGAAAATGTAGACACGGTGACGGAGTGGCACAAGTAGCCAGGCAATGTAGACACGGTGACGGAGTGGCACAAATAACCGGAAAATGTAGACACACGGTGACGGAGTGGCACAAATAGCCGGGCATGGAAAAACACGATTACGGAGTGGCACAAATAGCCGGGCATGGAAAAACACGATTACGGAGTGGCACAAATAACCGGAAAATGTAGACACGGTGACGGAGTGGCACAAATAACCGGAAAATGTAGACACGGTGACGGAGTGGCACAAATAACCGGAAAATGTAGACACGGTGACGGAGTGGCACAAATAACCGGACAATGTAGACACGGTGACGGAGTGGCACAAATAGCCGGATTACTTGTTCTACTCCGCCATCTGTCGAGTACGTGCCGCAGACGGTCGTTATTCAATAAAAAATTAAATTAAATATTGTACGCGATGACGTAAACAATAGTTCCGTCCTCTTCGCGCACGTCCGACTATGAAATGATAACTGCATCCCTGTTTTGAATATCTAGAGCGTAACGAATGTGTGTGGAATACAAGGAAAATATACTAACTTGAATATAATATAATATAGTATAATATAATATGATATGATATGATATGATATGATATGATATGATATGATATGATATGATATGATATGATATGATATGATATGATATGATATGATATGATATGATATGATATGATATGATATGATATGATATGATATGATATGATATGATATGATATGATATGATATGATATGATATGATATGATATGATATAATATAATATAATATCGTGTGTGTGTGTGTGTGTGTGTGCGCGCGCGCGCGCGCGTGTGTGTGTGTGTGCGTGTGCGTGTGCGTGTGCGTGCGTGCGTGCGTGCGTGCGTGCGTACGTGCGTGCGTGCGTGTTTGCGTGGGTACGTGCGTGCATGCTTGCGTGCGTGTTGCGTGCGTGCGTGCATGCGTGCGTGCATGTATAATGCACAAATGTGTGGCGGCGGACTCTCCACGACGTGTTCGTTCTCTCCACGACGTGTTCGTTCTCTCAACGACGTGTTCGTTCTCTCCACGACGTGTTCGTTCTCTCCACGATGTCCCAGGTGCATACATTTATACTAGGCCCAGGGAGCTTCTAGGCACCTATCGCAGGCTATTGAATGCTTCTCGGAGTATTGAGCTGACTTGAAATGAGCCTGTATAAGCGCTTACGTTTTCTTAATTGCTAACATAAATATTAACCACTCCGTTAATTAATATCACTATATAAGCAATATTAAAATCGCTACCATCTCTAATATGAGGTATCATCCATACGATGTGCGTCTCGCCGTAATTAACTTGGTATATCGAGGTTTCGTGACTATTTGCCCGACGCTCGTGTTGAAGTCTAACCTGAAACCATACATTAATAATAAAACATCCAGCCAGCCAGCCATCCAACCAGCCAGCCAGCCAGCCAGCCAGCCAGCCAGCCAGCCAGCCAGCCAGCCAGCCAGCCAGCCAGCCAGCCAGCCAGCCATCCAACCAACCAACCAGCCAGCCAGCCAGCCAGCCAGCCTGCCAGCCAGCCATCCAACCAGCCAGCCAGCCAGCCAGCCAGCCAGCCTGCCAGCCAGCCAGCCAGCCATCCAACCAACCAGCCAGCCAGCCAGCCAGCCAGCAGGCCAGCCAGCCAGCCAGCCAGCATTACCCAGCCTTTCCCATATTCCTAATTAATTTACTGATGGTCAGAATCCGTCGTGAGTGATGTTTGTTACGCGGACATTTACGTAGCATCAACGCGTTACTCTGGGGAACGTTCGTGGTCTACTACAGGAACACCACAGCGGACGTACCTCAGAGAAGGAACTTGTGCAATGTCCCCGGAGTTTCGACCCCTTCCCGTGCGCGGGAACCCCTCTCTCCACCCATCAGGCGGAATGCCTTCGATCGGGTCGCCTATCTGCGGCCTCTGTCTATTCTTAGCCGTCGCCGCCTGCCAAGCGGCGTATTTAGGAAGATGCCTACGTCAGCGCCGAGCCACAACTCACTCGTGTTAGAACGTTTAACAGCAGCGAACAGCGAGTGCCCGCCAGACCCGCGCTGACACTGACGAGGTAGGCGCCGGGCGTCCAAGTAACGGCACACACCGCGTCTTCTCGCCCGGTTCGTTGTATTTCACTTTCACCTGGTCCAGTTCGTGGACTCTCCGGTGGGGCTTTGCAACGTCTGCTGGAATATTGGCGACAGCGATGGCGCTTCGACAACCTGCTATCGTTCTTTCACGACTTTTGGCGCACGCGTTGCTGTTCGACGCTGCGCTGTCGTGAGGTTAGGTCTAACGGACAGAGAAGGAACCTTGGGAAACAGTTTCGTTTGGCTGCGGCACTTCTTGGAAGGGCCTTAATATGTGGTGTTAGACAACGATCACAAGTCGTCCGTTCAATGTTGTTCTACACTGTTTTACGGGTGCTCAATAAACCGCCGTTACAGTAACTCAATAAGGGTTATACATTATCACTACGTTTATTTGATTGACGTGTGTCGAACATATAAAATAAGGATCAAAGACAGAAAGTGTGCAAATTGTCGCGTTGGTGACGCGGTGTGTGTAAAGTGTCGTGTACTGTTCGCTGTGCAGTTTATATAAATTATTACACGCGCTTAGCACTGCCGCGGGACGGTGAAGGCCCTGTCCACGCCGACCGTGAATCGGCGGTATTATCGGAGCTGAATGAATGACGTCGGAGCCACCGGTATCAGTCGCTGGGTCAGAGCAGCGCAGGTTTAATGTGGTTAAACACAGAATAAGTACTTGCGAAGAAGTTGTAGATGGAGTTGGACGCGATATAATGGAGCACCAGCGAGGACGCGAGCAATCAAAGCCGGCGAGCGATATCACTGACGCACAAGTCTTATTGCGATCTGGGGGCGGGGTAAACAAACCGCAACTGTGACTCGTAGATTATCGCGACGTGGACGAGCAACATTGAGATTGATGCGGATGACATGAACGGGGAGGGGAACTAAGACAGTGTTGCATCAAAGCAGCCCACACCTCTGTGTATCTACGTTGCCACTGTCGCGCCCTCTCGCCCGCAGGCTCTGTGTATCTGCGTTGCCACTGTCGCGCCCACTCGCCCGCAGGCTCTGGCTCGTGGTAACGTCTAATGCTATATGTGCTAACGAGCGAAGGACCGACTTATCGCACGTGTTCTGCAAACACACAACGTGAGTCTGCCTACATTTATAGTAAGCTAACAACGTCTGCCCGTTCTTGCACGAACGGGTCAGAAAAGCACGGGCAGCCAAGAGTTGAGTTCGACGAATGTAAAGCGAGTTGTCCGTACACCGCGCTTGTATACGCTATATGTACACGTTGTACGCGTATCATACACTGGCATAGTACGGCGAGGGGTCTCCTGCATGCAATGCACGGTGCACTGGGCGGCCAAGGGCGCTGCCACGACCGTCGTCGGCACTAAGGCGGCTGAGTGGGACATGGAGGAAGAGGCGAGACGGGAGAGACGGCGCCGCATGAGGCAGCGTCTCGTCGGCTACTGCAAGGCGACGGCGGCCTTCCTCTTCTCCCACATCGGGCTGGCAGGCCTTGTCGTCGCCTACTCCATCGTCGGCGGCTTCCTCTTCCAGACGCTCGAGGCGCCGTACGAGCGCACGGAGAAGAAGCGCCTGATGAAGTGGAAGAATAAGACGATCGACGACATCTGGCAGCTGGCCGTGCGACTACACGACGACGGAGACAACTTCACACTCGCCATGCGCGACCTGCTCAACACGTTCCAGATGGGCGTCATCACCGCCATGAAAGACGTCGGCTGGGACGGCAAAGACCTGTCGGACGACATCGACCTGCGCTGGTCGTACGCCGGGGCACTGCTCTACGCCGTCACCGTCATCACGACTATCGGTATGTCACGGCTGTGTTCTCATTGTCACGTCTACTCACCCCCGTCTTACTTATACCTGCACAACAAGTCACTTTTAAAAGTTTGTATATAAAATATATTTTTGTAAAAAAAATTTTTTTTTAAACACTAAACTAAATTGTTAACAATGGTTGCTCACACAATTCTCCGTCAGCCATCGTCTTCACATACTGGCAATCAACCAGGTGCTGCACCTGGGGAATCGCGCCGCCTGCGCGTAATGTACTTCGTCGTCTCCTTTCACCTGGTTCCACAGACGCTCTATGGGATTAAACATTTAACTGCCCCTCTGTGCGATTGACGTCAGGCAGTGATTTAATGCAAAGGACGACATACCTGTTTTGAATAATTGTTTATGTGACGAGATTTTTGTGATTAAACATTGTAAACATTATTGTAAACATTATTGGACACAATATATCTTTTGTTTTGTTTGTTTTATTATTTCCGACACAAAATATTACCCGAACAGTTGTGTCTTTTTATGCACAGTACGTGGGCGAAACTTTCAGGCCGCCAAACGTACACGTTGGCGTTATTACTTTCATCGACTTTCGGATGTGCGACGCATACTGTTAGTCATGGTCAATGTATGTTGAGGTCTTTCATCAGGTTTGATATCTAAGTAATTATCTATTCACGGAGGGATGTTTCTCATCGCCTTTCATCATTCAAGTAAGCCTACCGTGTGTGGTCTTTAGTCAGCTGTTACTTGTCTTTACGCGTGGGAGTGCTCGAGATTTTGCAATCGGGAAATGCTCTCACAAGGATGCCAAAAACTGGGATTAAAGGACCGCATCTGGGCACCGTCAGAGGGAAAACGTAACCACTCTAGAAATGGCCCAGATTGTGGTTTATTTGCATCGCCTTCTTCACAAACAATATTTTCTTACATAAGTCACATAATATCTTCTTCTTGAGCTGAAAAAGGTTAATCAACGTTCCCAGATATCGCCGACCGTTTACGTAATTTGCCCCACCCCGTCCACAGCCCCACCCCGTCCACATCCCCACCCCGTCCACATCCCCACCCCATCCACAGCCCCACCACGTCTACAGTCCCACCCCGTCCACAGCCCCATCCCTTCCACATCCCCACCCCGTCCACAGCCCCACCCGTCCACATCCCCACCCCGTCTACAGTCCCACCCCGTCCACAGCCACACCACGTCCACAGCCCCACCCCGTCCATAGCCCCACCCCGTCCACATCCCCACCCCATCCACAGCCCCACCACGTCTACAGTCCCATACTGTCCACAGCCCCATCCCTTCCACAGCCCCACCCCGTCCACAGCCCCACCCTTCCACAGCCCCACCCGTCCACATCCCCACCCCGTCCACAGCCCCACCCGTCCACAGCCCCACCCGTCCACATCCCCACCCCGTCCACAGCCCCACCCGTCCACAGCCCCCATACTGTCTACAGCCCCCATATTGTCTACAGCCCCACCCCGTCCACATCCCCACCCCATCCACAACCCCACCACGTCTACAGTCCCACACTGTCCACAGCCCCATCCCTTCCACAGCCCCACACCTTCCACAGCCCCACCCATCCACTGCCCCCATACTGTCTACAGCCCCCATATTGTCTACAGCCCCACCCCGTCCACATCCCCACCCCTTCCACAGCCCCCATACTGTCTACAGCCCCCATACTGTCTACAGCCCCACTCCCTGCTCAGTGTGTCTTTTACGGTGTTTGGGCACGGACCACAGTCAGAATCCGTCCGCCATTAAATCGATGAAGAGTCCCAAGGAAAAAATTTATTGTGCAGTTAGGGTTTATTTGTGAGAGCAGAAATTGTATGGATGAGTGAGTGGAAATGATGTTTTGTGCACAGTAGCATCTAAGCTTTGAAATGATGCAGAAATGCAGGGGTGTCATGCATTGAAGCAATTTGTGCGAAAAGGAGGAATTTCACACACCAGGTGTCTTAGTGGGTCTGTTATTTGCTGTGAATTAAAAAAAAATTGTAGGATACATTTTCAATGTAGGTGCAAGAACGTTATAATGGTCGTCTATGGGAAAAGTGACTGTTGTCCGTGCCCGTTTGCAAGCGACCGCGCGTGGCGATGTTTTATAATAATGCAGAACGCAATGTCTGCACGGATCCAATGTCTGCAAGGATCCAATGTCTGCACGGATCCAATGTCTGCACGGATCCTATCGCATCATTTATGCTTTACGAACAAACACCCTACAAACATTCATGCTGTTACACAACTAATTCTGGCAACATGATTGTGACATTCAGGTTTATGTCATAGTTAATCCTTCTTTAGATGTCGACCTCGTTCGATCGACCATTAAGAAACAAATTACCGCGTGTGGAGGACGTGTGCCTCAAGACTGAGTCTGTGGATAGTCTGTTTCATCTGTTTTTCTATGATAGTTTCTCGTGACCGTTGGTCATTACACTTTTCCAACCGATCTACTCATTGTGTGTTAAGAAATGGTCGACTCAAACACTTTTAGTCATCCTCAAATTATTCTCATTGTAACTCAAAACGTTCGAACTAAACAACACCTCAAAGCTAGTTTACGAGGATGGGGAATTCCGAGCATTGAAACGTATATGTCTTTTATTCAATATCTAAACAAAGCAAATCACAAAGACAACGTGCAAATTTAATTATTGATAGTTAATATGGTCCTATATTGTTCCAGCAAATTTAGACCCAGACTTCCAAAAGGTTCTCGATATAGTGAATTGCTTAGTTGACTCTAGTATCGCTGTGGATTTACTGTCTGCACTCGTGAAGTAGGTTATGCAACAAGCATTGTTAGAACAAACACTGAAGTTATTATAATTTGATGATTTATGAACGTCCGATTGGCTGCCTCATGCCCATCATCATCGTCATCATCATTATTGTCGTTGTTGCCGTCGTCAACGTCAGTATAACTAGAATAACATTCGTCATCATCATCATTATCATCGTCTTTGCCACTTGTCGTCTGCTTGTGTCATGTTTGACGGTGACGCTGGCGCGAACAGAACGCATTAGAAGCTCGTCTGGCGTCCACATTGCCGTATGTCCTTCTAGCCCAGTCACTCGTCCCCCTCTGTGTCTCGCGGCCTGTTTGCCTGCAGACGGCCTGTCCCAGTCACTCGTCCCCCTCTGTGTCTCACGGCCTGTTTGCCTGCAGACGGCCTGTCCCAGTCACTCGTCTCCCTCTGTGTCTCGCGGCCTGTTTGCCTGCAGACGGCCTGTCCCAGTCACTCGTCCCCCTCTGTGTCTCACGGCCTGTTTGCCTGCAGACGGCCTGTCCCAGTCACTCGTCCCCCTCTGTGTCTCGCGGCCTGTTTGCCTGCAGAAGGCCTGTCCCAGTCACTCGTTCCCCTCTGTGTCTCGCGGCCTGTTTGCCTGCAGACGGCCTGTCCCAGTCACTCGTCCCCCTCTGTGTCTCACGGCCTGTTTGCCTGCAGACGGCCTCTCGTCTCCCTCTGTGTCTCGCGGCCTGTTTGCCTGCAGACGGCCTGTCCCAGTCACTCGTCCCCCCCCCTCTGTGTCTCACGGCCTGTTTGCCTGCAGACGGCCTGTCCCAGTCACTCGTCCCCCTCTGTGTCTCACGGCCTGTTTGCCTGCAGACGGCCTGTCCCAGTCACTCGTCCCCCTCTGTGTCTCACGGCCTGTTTGCCTGCAGACGGCCTGTCCCAGTCACTCGTCTCCCTCTGTGTCTCACGGCCTGTTTGCCTGCAGACGGCCTGTCCCAGTCACTCGTCCCCCTCTGTGTCTCACGGCCTGTTTGCCTGCAGACGGCCTGTCCCAGTCACTCGTCCCCCTCTGTGTCTCACGGCCTGTTTGCCTGCAGACGGCCTGTCCGGAGGCTCATTGCCAACTGCTCCTCGGTGAAGTAACAACGAATATCCAATCATATGAAAACACAAGCCCTTAATGACAATTTAAATGACAATTGTTAACAAAACATAAATATACGGAACTCATTTCCTGCAACGGTGCACATCGTATGTTCCAATAAAGCCAACTACGACCGTCGTTTCTAGACGGAACATTTCAACAACAAGATGCTTCTGTGAAAATTGAATCTTGGGGCGATATGGTTGGCTGGAATACTTGGTGATTTCTCTAGTGTATGGTGTCAGGAGAACTCTCAGAAAAGCTCTCTAGACAGCGTGACGAAAGCTAAAATAGTATCGTTGTCTATTTAGTAAGTGGAAGCGGCAGCAAATGACCCGTTGGGGAGTAGTTGGAAGCAGTTCTGGTCGCCTGGCGTCGTTCTAGGCGGCGACACACGACGCATGCTCTAAGCCGGCTGTGGCGCTGCATACTCGATAAACAATCGTCTACTGACGTAAGCACTGCGGGCACCTGGGGGTTTTTATGAGCCGTTTCTTTATGCGCTCAGTGCTCATTGTTTTGCGCTTCATTCCATATGTACATTGGACTTCTGTCTGTGTTCCATCGGTCTACTAATTCAAAACACATACCTGACATACCTGACATACCTGACATACCTGACATAATGCAGTTTGAAACTAATGCACAAGGTTCGGTAATATGAACCACTTTTTCACATTGATATTCTGGAGCCGTGTGACTAGATATTTGTTGTGTGTAAAGTTGACGTAAAAGTTCTCGTGGTAGACTGTTACTATAGACATTATTGCACACGTGGGTTGTTTACATTACTGCACACGTGGGTTGTTTACATTACTGCACACGTGGGTTGTTTACATTACTGCACACGTGGGTTGTTTACATTACTGCACACGTGGGTTGTTTACATTATTGTACACGTGGGTTGTTTACATTATTGTACATGTGGGTTGTTTACATTATTGTACACGTGGGTTGTTTACTTGTTCAATGAGGACGAGGAGAACATTATCTCCAAATGGCTCATATTACATGACGCGTTGGAAATATGAGCATGGCCCGTGGATACCATGGGCATAAGTGATCATATTACCCAAGATGGTCCTAGACGCACAAGATTTATAACCTAACCCAATACAAGATTCATTAATGAACACGGGTACACGCACGCATGCACGCACACATGCACGCACACACACACACACACACACACACACACATGCACGCACACATGCACGCACACATGCACGCACACATGCACATGCACGCGCGCGCACACACACACACACACACACACACACACACACACACACACACACACACACACACACACACACACACACACACACACACACACACACACACACATCGTTTTGTTCAAAGCAGCCATGGTAACGTTGTTTTACTTGTCAATGGCGAACTGATTACTGTGACAAAGAAAGGGAAGCGCTCGCGTGACGCATCCTAGTAGTGAATCAGTGATCGACTACTGGACGAGTCGACCTAATGACCCAAGGTCGCCACAATGACGGCAGGAAAATAACAATTCCCACTGACCCACTGAAGTGGCCTATTTCGATGATCCATTTGAACCAACATTTGATTGATTTATTCAGTTGCACCCTCGCATCAGCAAAATATCCCGGCATAACCCCAAAAAGGCAGTAATTATCCAAGTATAACTGTCTTAATGGACAGTCCTTATGATTCAGAAGCTGAGACTCTGGATGTACACTGCCGTTAAGTCGGCGCTAGCTCTTATATTGGCGACGTTGCCTCTATAGTGTCGGTCTCGGAGACGGAGCGCAAGATTACTACGATCCGAAATAGGACTATTGATTAACTCTCAGCAAAGACAGCGCGTTATGGATGCCTCCTTCGCCGATTCCAGCAATATCGACCCCCGAACTCGCCGTGCGCCTGGGTGAAACGTAATTGATTAAAGTAGTTGTATTCATGCTCACTTAGCGTAAATGCGATTTTTGTATAATTCGATGGCAATCGAATAAATGTGGGAGAGACAAAACTGGTCGTAAAGGCTGCGGCAACAGTGTCGTCACCAGGGGCGGTGTCAGTCGGGAGCGGCGGCAACACCAACACCAACACCACCACCAACACCAACACCACCACCAATACCAATACCAACACCACCACCAACACCACCACCAATACCAACACCACCACCAACACCAACAACACCACCACCAACAACAGCAACAACAACAACAACACCAACACCACCAACAACAACACCAACAACAACAACACCATCATCATCATCAGCAAGAAAAAACCAGCAGTAGCAGCAGAAGCAGGAGCAAGAAAAGGATCCGTATAGTCGTTGTTAGAAAGAGGCAACTGGTCGCAGGGTCGAGGTACCAGCAGCTGTCACATCAACTGGTAGCAGGGTCGAGGTACCAGCAACTGTCACATCAACTGGTAGCAGGGTCGATGTACCAGCAACTGTCACATCAACTGGTAGCAGGGTCGATGTACCAGCAACTGTCACATCAACTGGTAGCAGGGTCGATGTACCAGCAACTGTCACATCAACTGGTAGCAGGGTCGATGTACCAGCAACTGTCACATCAACTGGTAGCAGGGTCGATGTACCAGCAACTGTCACATCAACTGGTAGCAGGGTCGATGTACCAGCAACTGTCACATCAACTGGTAGCAGGGTCGAAGTACCAGCAACTGTCACATCAACTGGTAGCAGTGTCGATGTACCAGCAACTGTCACATCAACTGGTAGCAGGGTCGAGGTACCAGCAACTGTCACATCAACTGGTAGCAGGGTCGAGGTACCAGCAACTGTCACATCAACTGGTAGCAGGGTCGATGTACCAGCAACTGTCACATCAACTGGTAGCATGGTCGAAGTACCAGCAACTGTCACATCAACTGGTAGCAGGGTCGATGTACCAGCAACTGTCACATCAACTGGTAGCAGGGTCGAAGTACCAGCAACTGTCACATCAACTGGTAGCAGGGTCGAGGTACCAGCAACTGTCACATCAACTGGTAGCAGGGTCGATGTACCAGCAAACATTGTTTGGCTGTGGATGAAGCCCACACCAAGCGCTGTGGTGGGTCGTGCAACCATTGTTTGGCTGTGGATGAAGCCCACACCAAGCGCTGTGGTGGGTCGTGCAACCATTGTTTGGCTGTGGATGAAGCCCACACCAAGCGCTGTGGTGGGGCGTGGAACCATTGTTTGGCTGTGGATGAAGCCCACACCAAGCGCTGTGGTGGGGCGTGCAACCATTGTTTGGCTGTGGATGAAGCCCACACCAAGCGCTGTGGTGGGGCGTGCAACCATTGTTTGGCTGTGGATGAAGCCCACACCAAGCGCTGTGGTGGGGCGTGCAACCATTGTTTGGCTGTGGATGAAGCCCACACCAAGCGCTGTGGTGGGGCGTGCAACCATTGTTTGGCTGTGGATGAAGCCCACACCAAGCGCTGTGGTGGGGCGTGCAACCATTGTTTGGCTGTGGATGAAGCCCACACCAAGCGCTGTGGTGGGTCGTGCAACCATTGTTTGGCTGTGGATGAAGCCCACACCAAGCGCTGTGGTGGGTCGTGCAACCATTGTTTGGCTGTGGATGAAGCCCACACCAAGCGCTGTGGTGGGTCGTGCAACCATTGTTTGGCTGTGGATGAAGCCCACACCAAGCGCTGTGGTGGGGCGTGCAACCATTGTTTGTCTGTGGATGAAGCCCACACCAAGCGCTGTGGTGGGGCGTGTAACCATTATTTGTCTGTGGATTAAGCCCACACCAAGCGCTGTGGTGGGTCGTGCAACCATTGTTTGGCTGTGGATGAAGCCCACACCAAGCGCTGTGGTGGGTCGTGCAACCATTGTTTGGCTGTGGATGAAGCCCACACCAAGCGCTGTGGTGGGGCGTGCAACCATTGTTTGTCTGTGGATTAAGCCCACACCAAGCGCTGTGGTGGGGCGTGCAACCATTGTTTGTCTGTGGATTAAGCCCACACCAAGCGCTGTGGTGGGTCGTGCAACCATTGTTTGTCTGTGGATTAAGCCCACACCAAGCGCTGTGGTGGGGCGTGCAACCATTGTTTGGCTGTGGTTGAAGCCCACACCAAGCGCTCAAGGCCAGGCGTGTATATTGACACTTATCGGCGACGGCAGAGTTTACATTCAACTCGATAGAGAGGACTCTGGTGAGGGGAAGGCTGGATAAACTATGGGAAGGCAGGATAAACGTGGGGTAGGCGGGATAAAATAGGGAGGTTGGATAAACTCGCTGAGCGTAATCTGACGTGTTGATGTCCGAGGTGAAGGTCCGTGATTCACACACATTACGCTGCGAGGAAAGATCACGGCACCTCAGCACCACACAATCCTTCGTAGATAACATACGATATTTGAGGTCAAATATGTTAGAACATCGGACACATGACAACCACGTATAACAATCCATTTGTGTTCTAGCAGCGGTGACGTTTATTTTAAGATATAGGGCCTGCGTACTCGATTGATCAATTGAAACTTGTGACTTGGCAAGTTGTGACTTGTCACATACTGCAAATTATCACATAATTTGCATCACATTGGAGGCCAATTCTCCAGTCCATTGATGTACACCGTTGCAAGTATTGCAGCGTAAATGTCTTTCCGTTCGTCGAATATACACCAGGCAAGATGTTGCTAGCTTATGAAAAGGTTCTTTTGATGGGCGGAAATAGAAATAGTCAGTTCCGGAATATCTGGTTTCGTCTTAATGCGTTAATAGGTGTATTATAGAATTCAGTGCGGAAACAGATTATTCAATGAGACGTCAAATATACGACGACGATGTTTTCGTCGCGGCCCTACTAACTTCTTGCTCGCTGCACGCACGCACGCACGCACGCACGCACGCACGCACGCACGCACGCACGCACGCACGCACAAAAGCTGTATTTATTTACTGCTTAGTAGCACACTTTTGTTTATTTCACCGTTGACACACGTTCATCGCTTCCTTGCCTATCCGATTCTTTATTTTATATAGTTGGTTCCATGATCTGGCAGGTCTCCATGAAGACAATGCACGTGTCCCATCGATTTGTCGCGCATGTGAGCTTACACGTACACGGTTACGACACCGATCGAATTCGTGCTGTTTTCTAATATCTACTAGACGGCTTTGTTTATGTTGTAGTACATCAGGGCTAATGAGTTTTGCCTCTCATAGTCTACCGATTCTGGGTGAGTTGATTCCCAGTCCTGTTTCTGAAGCTCAACCTGTGGTTTGACTTGTAAATCAAATTGGCTCGGCTGTAACATCTCCCATTGTGGACGTCTCTGGAAACATCGTAGCAACTTTTATCTCATTCTGGCTGCTGCGCGGTTGCCGTCTTTACAAGAGCCAGCAAGGTGACTTACAAATACATAGCATATGCTGCAATAGCTGGGTGCCGGTTTTAAGTTGGCCTTACAAAATACGAAAGGTCCCGATTTATAATGCACAATGTGATGCTCAAATGATGAAAGAAACATCGTCAACAAGCTACCTTTCAACAGGATCTGACAGTGATCATTTTCGTTGTTCTACCAGATATTGTCACATAACCTGCGCTACCAGTATGGCTATCAGATGATAGCACTAACTAATTTGTTTTGTACTGTGGTCTTACCTTTGTGGTCTTAATTTTTATGCAAAATGTGCCATTGACTGTATGAAGGGTGCCCTGGCGCTGCAATAAAACATAAAAGTTGGACTTCTAAAAAGGTTTTGATGCAATTCAATGCAACAGCTGGGAATAAAGTTGAAGCACTGAAGAGGTGTCGGAAAAAAGACTTTCGCAAACTTGAAGGAATCTAGTACCGAACAACCAGATTAATTGCACACGCCAGGACTTTGCTGTATGAAAACAGACTTGTTGTGATTTGGCCTGGTAGAATACAGGAGTGCTAGAGCGGATATGATCCAGATGTATAGGTTGGCTGCACTTGGTGATGAAAACGTGGAACGTTTCTTCATACGTATCCCGGAGACAACACGGGCCACGGTGACGTCACGTCCGCAGGTAACCGTATCATAGTGACTCCTGCGAGAGCGACACTAAGGTCTTAATAGGAGTCACTGACCTCATTTACTTCACAGAATGTGTTGAATATGCTATTATTTGTCGCTTACGCACACATGCATATGTTTGTTCTTTTTGGATGGCTATATCCCGATACAAAACTACCTGATTGGTCTAGAGCATTTTACCGTGATATATCCATCCAGATAACATACAGCTACCTCGTTCTGGGGGGGCAGCCGTGGCTTAGTGGTTAAGGTGTTGGACTCTAAATTCTAGGGTTGTGAGTTCAAGACCCACACTGGGCACGGTTCGTTTTCGAAGCTTAGGCAATTTCGTTTACCCTACTTTGCCTCAGTCTACTCAGCTGCAAATGAGTACAAACACTGTTTGGAAGGTACCTGCGATGGACTAGTGTCCCGTCCAGGAGAGTCAGTATAACTGCACTCTAAGTTGCTTCGCACTACATAAACCAGGTTTAAGCACTGGCCATATAAGCCTTCATGGCTTCCTAATGCCTGGGGGATGACTTTACCTTTACCTACCTACCTCGTTCTGAGAAGGAACTAAATTAACCAATCCAGAGAATGACGTCATAATTCTAATTATGAGCGCCTTCGCAACCATATTTAAATTGAATATATTACATTACTAGGGCTGCATATATCTGCCAGACTAAACTGTCCCACAAACTATTCTAGCTGAAACAACGTTGCGCTTTGTTTTTGTCGCAAAGACACATTTTTGGGGCATAAATGCAACGAAAAATACGACGGAATATCCGACAGGTGGCCATGTTTGTTAGTTTGACGGACATATTTGCTAGGCAAACAGTCACGTGATGGATCCGTCAATTTAACAGGTTTTCGTCAGGCTCCCGTAAATGTAAAAGTGTCAGACGATTTTTTTAAGGACGTGCAAAAAGCGTACTTTTATAGACTCAGTGTCTCCGTATCAAGTATATCAAATGTGTCGGCATGTAGGTAGACCCTGGTAGAAACATAAATATAAGTCATAATAGTGAGTAAACACCACCTACACGTTCACATCCAGGTCCACCCTTCTCCGCTTTTCCCAGTGCCCGCAACCAAAACGTCATTTGATGTATATTCGTCAAGATGCATTCGGATCATTGTAATTAAGTAGCAAATATGCCAATCATCCGGATGGGATAACTTGGTAGTTCGTACGTGACCGTAAAAGGTCAGGATACGTAGCATTATCACATACATATCCATCACTACCTTGGTACATACATGGTGGGTGCTGCCAGTCAATATCCAGATGGCTTCTTGAATTGGTGACGTAACACTTGCCGTCGTAGTGACGTGTAGTGACGCCTCGCCCTTGTATTGCGTAACTTTGGACAATCGAATAAAAGACGCATGACGTTGTCAACAATTGTACGTAATTGTTAGAATAGCGTGGCCGACAGTTGTATGTAATAACTAAAAAAGGTAATTCGATTGTTCGCAGAAAGAGTAATAGCCGGGTGAATTTAAAAAATAAAACCGAGAAGACCTGACCGTGGGTTGTAGATGAACCCCTGAAAGTTTGACGCCCGAGATGCAGATCGTCAAGGAGTAGCAAACATACATACTCACGGTAGATGATGACAACATGTGCATACTCACGGTAGATGATGACAACATGTGCATACTCACGGTGGATGATGACAACATGTGCATACTCACGGTAGATGATGACAACATGTGCAGGACACCAACACCTGTGCTCAAGGTGGAACACATTTGTGTTAAACGGAATATTTACATTCACTACTCACTCTGTGAGAAAGCCTGTGCTTCGATCATCAAGTTCTCATCTACTTTTTTGTTCGCAGAGTTGAAACAAACGTTGCCTCACCAACTCTGTGGAATTCACTCCCTCATAGTGTTCAAGTTTTATTCTTCTTCTTGTTAATTTTATTATTATTATTATTAACAGCAGCAGCAGCAGCAGCAGCAGCAGCAGCAGCAGCAGCAGCAGCAGCAGCAGCAGCAGCAGCAGCAGCAGCAGCAGCAGCAGCAGCAGCAGCAGCAGCAGCAGCAGCAGCAGCAGCAGCAGCAGCAGCAGCAGCAGCACCAACAGCAGCACCAGCAGCAGCACCAGCAGCAGCAGCAGCACCAGCAGTAGAAGCAGCAGCACCACCAGCAGCAGTAGTAGCAGCAGCACCAGCACCAGCAGCAGCAGCACCAGCACCAGCACCAGCAGCAGCAGCACCACCACCACCAGCAGCAGCAGCAGCAGCAGCAGCAGCAGCAGCAGCAGCAGCAGCAGCAGTAGAAGCACGCGCACACAGTGGTCCTGCGACGCGAGACTTCGCAGCCGTCCGCCAGGCTACCCGTGGGGCTACTGCGCTCGTTGGCTAGGTCCGAAGCACATGGTCGCACTGAGACAGAAGTGGGCACCAACAAACATAACTAACTCATTTTGGCCCAATGGGGGACAACTAAGATCAAACGACACCCCGTACCTTTTGGCTAGGGGCGTGTTGGAAACGACACCCCGTACCTTTTGGCTAGGGGCGTGTTGGAAACGCCAAAGCTAATACGAATAACTCGGAACAGTCTTTAACGTAAGTTATCCGTGTAGTCCCCAAGGTACATGACCAGTGTCCGTGTAGTCCCCAAGGTACATGACCAGTGTCCGTGTAGTCCCCAAGGTACATGACCAGTGTCCGTGTAGTCCTCAAGGTACATGATCAGTGCCCCTGTAGTCCTCAAGGTACATGATTAATGTTTATGTAGTCCCCAAGGTACATTATCAGTGTCCGTATAGTCCCCAAGGTACATGACCTGTGTTCGTGTAATCCCCAAGGTACATGATATGTGTCCGTACAGTTACCAAAGCAACTGGGTTCTCACCAGAGACTCACTTTTAAATATATGAGGCAATTTCCAAGGTCTAAACGTGTCCTCAAAGGCTGGGGATTATCACAGACGCATTAACGCATATGGCATATTCTCCGTCGCAGTGACATTGATTCTAGGTCAATTGGGGTCATCGAACGGACTACTGATCGGTGGACTGCGTCCAGTTGTGATACCCAACGAGGGGAACAGTCTGGCCAGTAACGTAGACTCTGTAGAAGCAGTAATAGACGTGGCCATGTTTTATGTTGAAATGATCCCAGGAGGCAATAACGTTGTGCCAAGTAGCACATAATACTAACACGCATTCGGTTTGTTGAAATATATGCGGGTGAATGTCTATGGCAGTGTGTTCTGACGTGAAAACGAAATAGAATTGGACAATAGTGAGTACGAAATACCAACCAGCATACAGTAACGCATGAAAATGTGTGCGTGTGTGTGCGTGTGCGTGTGCGTGTGCGTGTGCGTGTGCGTGTGCGTGTGCGTGTGCGTGCGTGCGTGCGTGCGTGCATGCGTGCATGCGTTCTTACGTGTGTGCGTGTGTTTGTGTGCGTGCGCGTGCGTGCATGCGTGCTTACGTGTGTGTGTGTGTGTGTGTGTGTGTGTGTGTGTGTGTGTGTGTGTGTGTGTGTGTGTGTGTGTGCGCGCGCGCGTGTGTGTATATATAAACGGCTTATAGCAGCTTGATTGGTTGCGATGTGACAATATACATAATATATATATAAAGAATGTGTTGCCTACAACAACAGCCGGTGTTGTGGCAGCAACAGCAGCTGGCAACGACTGCTACCAACAGGGCAACAGCTACAGCCGTACGGCGACCGAGAGCGGTCGGCCAGGCAATCTATTGTCGCACATGTTGCGGCCCATTCTAAGACGTATTCATTCCAGCGTTGCACAATCACACCAGCGACATGTGTTGGGTGACACGCACGCACACGCACACACACGCACGCACACGCACACACACGCACACACACACACACGCACGCACACACACGCACGCATACACCGTCAGTTAATTTCTAGTAACAACAATTGTGCATGCAGAGGACGGATAATGGAACGATTAACACTGTTAACGATATTTTATTTTTAAGATCTGCCCAATTACCTTTAATCCGAGCAATCAACATAATGTTATTTACGATCACTGGTCACTCCTGCAAGACCGCCCAGACAGCCCAGACAGCCTACACAGCCCAGACAGCCCAGCCAGCCCAGACAGCCCAGACAGCTCAGACAGCCCAGTCAACCCAGACAGCCCAGACAGCCCAGACAGCCCAGACAGCCCACACAGCCCAGACAGCCCAGACAGCCCACACAGCCCAGTCAGCCCAGACAGCTCAGACAGCCCAGACAGCCCAGACAGCCCAGACAGCCCAGACAGCCCACACAGCTCACACAGCCCAGACAGCCCAGACAGCTCAGACAGCCCAGACAGCCCACACAGCTCACACAGCCCAGGCAGCTCAGACAGCCCAGACAAACCAGACAACCCAGACAGCCCAGACAGCCCAGACAGCCCAGACAGCTTCGATCATCTAATTCTAATCTAATTTTAGTTCCCAGTGTTAAGACAAGTTTCGGAACGAGAGCTTTTTAGGTGCTCATCAATTCTGTGGAATTCACTCACTGTTAGTGTCAAGTCTGTAGGAAACATAACAACATTTCGCCGTAAACTAAAAACCACCTGTTTAAACTGGCTTATCCTCCACAGCTCCCCAGCGAACAACTGGAATTGCTAACTGATTAGAAACCGCTTAACCCTCTTGTTTTGCTGCCCTGCCGAGCTTGAATTTTAGCGAATAAAAGTGTTTTATATTGTATTGCATTGCATATGTGTATTATGATGTTTATGTAATACGTATAAAGAAGAAACGATGTCTATTTGTTTGTCGTGAAAGAGACAGTGCCGTGTTTGACAAGTGCCGATTGACCATCACAACTGAATCGTCATTGACGTCCTTGTAACGGACACAGATATTCTCTTTATTCTTATTCTTTATTGAAGTCTGCAGGCGTCTTGTCGAACCCGGTCTCAGGTGGTTGTAAGAGAGTGGGGATTACAGAGGAGTGGCAGGGAGGGTAAGGGAGGGAATGAGAAAGGGAGCAATGAACACGGACCGTATAGCAGAGAGCAGGATGGGAGAACGAGAGAGAGAGAGAGAGAGAGGGGGGAGAGAGAGAGAATGAGAGAGAGAGGGGGGAGAGAGAGAGGGAGAGAGAGAGGGATAGAGAGGGGGAGAGAGAGAGGGAAAGAGAGAGAGAGAGAGAGAGAGAGAGAGGGAGAGAGGTAGAGAGGTAGAGAGAGAGGGGGGTGGGAGGGGGGAGAACGAGAGAGAGAGAGAGAGAGAGAGAGAGGTAGGGGAGGGGAGGAATTGATGGTGCAAGTGTAGGGAAAATAGGGCAGCAGAGAGAGCGAGGGACAATGAAAGAATGGAGGGGTGTGGACGAAATGATGGTGTAAAAAGGAGGTAGAAATGATAGGAATAGACGGAGTGAAGTGTATGGAAGGAATGCGCAGGAGAGCTGTTGTACGTTGCAGTGCTGGAGAGCTGCTGTACGTTGCAGTGCTGGAGAGCTGATGTACGTTGCGGTGCTGGAGAGCTGCTGTACTTTGCGGTGCTGGAGCACTGCTGTACGTTGCAGTGCTGGAGAGCTACTGTACGTTGCAGTGCTGAAGAGCTGCTGTACGTTGCAGTGTTGGAGAGCTGCTGTACGTTGCAGTGCTGGAGAGCTGCTGTACGTTACAGTGCTAGAGCGCTGCTGTACGTTACAGTGCTGGAGAGCTGATGTACGTTGCAGTGCTGAAGCGCTGCTGTACGTTACAGTGCTTGAGAGCTGCTGCACGGTGCAGTGCTGGAGAGCTGCTGTACGTTGCAGTGCTGGAGAGCTGCTGTACGTTGCAGTGCTGGAGCGCTGCTGCACGTTGTAGTGCTTGAGAGCTGCTGTACGTTGCAGTGCTGGAGAGCTGCTGCACGTTGCAGTGCTGGAGAGCTGCTGTACGTTGCAGTGCTGGAGCGCTGCTGTACGTTGCAGTGCTTGAGAGCTGCTGCACGTAGCAGTGCTGGAGCGCTGCTGTACGTTGTAGTGCTGGAGCGCTGCTGTACGTGGCAGTGCTTGAGAGCTGCTGCACGTTGCAGTGCTTGAGCACTGCTGTACGTTGCAGTGCTGGAGCGCTGCTGTACGTTGCAGTGCTGGAGCGCTGCTGTACGTTGCAGTGCTTGAGAGCTGCTGCACGTGGCAGTGCTTGAACACTGCTGCACGTAGCAGTGCTGGAGCGCTGCTGCACGTTGCAGTGCTGGAGCGCTGCTGCACGTTGCAGTGCTGGAGCGCTGCTGTACGTTGCAGTGCTGGAGCGCTGCTGCACGTTGCAGTGCTGGAGCGCTGCTGTACGTTGCAGTGCTGGAGCGCTGCTGCACGTTGCAGTGCTGGCATCAATTACCAGCCCGCGTCGTTGGCTCGTTACATACAGCTTTGCACGGCGTCAGAACATTTCGCACTTTTCACCGAATCAGTCCCAATTAAGAACCGGTTCTGGACCAAAGTGGCGTCATTCGACATGTGTCATACGTCGTAATTTATTTTACACCAAGCAACCGAATTTAGCATCTGCATAGGGGCTCAGGTGATGAGAAACGTCAGTATTACCCAAACATATCACGTGTTCCCGATCCGCGGCAAATGACGTAACAGTTACGTCACGGTGTTTGGAAAGATGCGTTTTATCGATTAGTGTCGTCAATGAAACGCGGATAATTTTTAACATCTATGTGTTAACCCTGCAGACCCCGCGCCAAGCCTGTCTCGCGGGACTGCGCGGAATCAGAGAGTCTGCAGACGTCTCGTGATCGGTGACGTTAGCAGCATAATGCCTGCTCCAGATGCCACATTCCGACTCGCCAATGATTGATAGAAGTGTTGGACATTCAAATGGCTGTTTGACCAGCCTGTACCAGGGTTACGCGGTCGACAATCAGAACTTCGGAGATTTGGACGTTTGGGAGACTTGCTATCAGGAGTGCGGTCAAGGCATACGTGGTTTGAAGCCGAAGAGTGGTGGTCTTCACACGCACCTAACGAGACATTGTTCGGACTTCCCGCTCCCCTTTCCTTGTGGCATTGGTGATTTCTCTCCAGATGGTGTGATCTACGGGGTATCCCACTTCGTCTACTCCCAATTCGTCTATTCATATTATTCCCACTTCGCCTACTCTGCATTAGGATAGTTCTTCGCCTACTCTGTATTAGGATAGTTCTTCGCCTACTCTGCATTAGGATAGTTCTTCGCCTACTCTGCATTAGGATAGTTCTTCGCTTACTCTGCATGAGGATTAAATACATTATTATAAAGATGAAGATACGTCCATAGGCAATATCTATGCAAATCACAATTACATGTAACACTTGTAAACAATCGATATATGTAAAATAAGCTTTGCAGAAATCACAGGTTTTTTAGTTAAATCTTAGATTTATTTTAACAAACAATATTTACTAAATTCACAAAGAACTTAGATATAACTCGACAGAAACTAAGATTTCTGCAAAGCCAGTGTTTGTAAAAATGCTAATAGATGTAGCCAGTAGACCACGTGATCTACGAGCAGGCGAATTGGGAGTC
The DNA here is from genome assembly GCA_963662155.1 of Lamellibrachia columna. Lineage (NCBI taxonomy): Eukaryota > Metazoa > Annelida > Polychaeta > Sabellida > Siboglinidae > Lamellibrachia > Lamellibrachia columna. The sequence goes on from OY759269.1 coordinate 25,967,237, forward strand.
GGCCTTTATTGGTCAATAGGCGAACTAGGGGTATGTCTCTTAATTAGATATAAACCAGAGAAGCGAAGTGGGAGGAGGCGAAACGGACACACATACGATTCATATGGAGGCCCATTTTTTTGTCAATGATGTTCTGTGGGTCAATTGCACAACCATAACATATGGAAATGTGATGTTTCCGTTGAATATTGCTGACATTAGACCACCAGTAATACCGTTGTACTGTTGTCTTGTTAATACATTTTGACCGTTATCTGTCTAATTTGAATGTTTCGTCCCGAATATTATGTTTACGTAGCATGCAGAACTGCAAAGTCGATATTAAAAAAACATAATAACGATCAAATTATATTAAACAGTTTTGGTTCAATAAACACACGTGGCGGTCGTGATGTTGGTATAGTTGTACGTTATCCTATTTAACACAATTTAACACTAAAACGACCAGACGTTGTACCTTTAAACGTGTACGATCTATGTACGTGTACGATCTATGTACGTGTACGATCTATGTACGTGTGCCTGGCTGGTTCAGGCGAGGCAGAGAGTTCATATTCGTTATCTCATGTAATCCACTTTCGTGCGTCCAGCACCGTTCTTTGTTCATTTCAACTTGGGCTATATCAAAGCATTCTACATTCTTTGAAGACCTCAACTCTTGATGAAATCAGCGCCAACAGAGAAGATGATCTTCTGGTCGGCGTTTGATCAGTGATAGTGGCATCTCGCCGGAGACGCCAACCGACCAGCCGCCCGGGCGAGCAAATGCCAACGATGTTCATTGCATACTACGTTCATTGCATACTATGTTCATTGCATACTATGTTCATTGCATACTATGCTTGTACAAACGGCCGCCTCTCTCCCTGGTCACGTACTGTTGTTTGTATTGACAACGTACAATATTAGCGTATGTATTCGGGAGTAATATTATTGTACGTGTGTTTGTTACAGTTATATTTCATCTTCTTTTATTTAGGGGACATTTGAAGTAAACAGTTGCATTAGCGAAGTTTATTACTTTTTTATGGTCAAAATATACAACACGCGATGATGCAACATTTAGAGATGAACCTTTGAAACTGGGAGTTGGTGTGTTACGATGAAACTATTCGAAACGGTGTTCACTAAACATGAAAATTCGGCGCTGGTTCCACAGAGACAAGAAAGCTAACTGAAAACCTCAACCTCACTTTTTGCCGAAACTCCACCCTAAAACTTACATAAACAGCTTTACTTTTTGATTTTCAGAAACGTTATCGATACAAATGTAAAATATTATGAATGCACCAACATGAAAATTTCACGCGAACTCCCTCGCGCCTAATTGAATCCGCCCTGGGCTTCCACGACCCTGTCCGTGTGGGGATATGCCGAGCCATCCAGGGTTGAAGGCCCTGTCCGTGTCAAGAGACGCCAAGCTGTCCAGGGTTGAAGGAAATAACTACCCATAAACAATAACGGGCAACGGATACAGTGATTCACCTCCGCCAATTTCTATTTACGACACAACATTGCTTTGTCGAAGGATCATTGACCTTTACCGTTAAGGTACTCCCATCACCCACGAATCCAAGAAATAGAATATGCCGAGTCTGCCGGAAATTCCCAGAAAATGGCACCGAAAAGACGCGCTGATTCACAAGTTAGTTCTCGGAAGCAGCATTCCAGGTTCTTAATGTGGAGTGTAGAACTCTGATTTTAGTAGCGTCAAGGGCCCTTAATATACATTACCTCGAAACGTGTTTGCTAATTGTAGTTTACACGCACTCCATGTCTCGTTGCACGTGGAGACTGCGTGTATTTTAGGAAGGATGTACGAGCCTCCCCGGGGATAGGTGGGTAGGCAGACAGGTAGGCAACTGGGGTTTACATGACATGATCAGTTAAACTAACCATGTTGTAACTCGCTAAGTCTGTCGTGCAGCCAGGTACATCGAACTGAAGTCGATCCATCCGTTGTGGAGTCACACGGGAATAGAACACATTCTATTTCCGTGCGACCAGTTGATCACGACAGTTATGCAATCACGCTCTAGTTAACGTTCAGACTTGTCTGGAAACTCGATCAAAGATGGCTGCTCTCGAATGTGCTGTTCACAGCAGGTCGTCTATTAGTTTAATGTGTTCTTCTGTAGTTGGATGACTACAGTAGTCGAAATCCGGTAACGTTGTGCAACCCATCACCAACTGTAACTTCATTCCTCCAAATCTTTACGTTCAGATGCTTGCAAGTACTTGGTAAAATGATTACACCAACCGCTGAAAGGATAGTTCAACAAATCACCATGTTAAGCAATATTCAACATATTAAAGAGTGCGTAATAGACGAGACGCGTCGCATGGACTATGGAGGTATGCCCACACCTTAACGTTTATTCAGCTATGGTTGTTCGATTGTTGTCGACGACGGCATACCATTTATATACAAGAACATACAAGAACATATAGCATATAATGACTATAAAAAAATTATACAGCGTACAATGACATACAATGATATACAATGACATACTAGACAAGTGTACCACTGGTAGGAGTGTACCACTGGTACCAATGTGCCACTGGTACGAGTGTACCACTGGTACGAATGTACCACTGGTACGAGTGTATCACTGGCACGAGTGTACCACGGTTATTCCGGCACTGCAGGTGACATAAAACACTGAAGAATTCAGAGTTTGGGCGACGTTCTCAAGATGGCCGCGCGGGAGAGGTTTTGCAGTGGCTAGTTTTATATTTTGTGCACACCAGTATCACGCTTCGCGTCAGTTGAGAAAGATGCCGGAAAATCTCAGTTAGTGAAGCGTTTTCTGTTATACAACCACCATGTAGGGTATATGTTGTTGTTTTTACTCCTGTTTTTTAGCTTTGTTTATAGCAGCGATTATCCACATGTATTAATAATCAAATCATTGCTTTAGCTATAACGTTCAATAATAATTATAGTGGCACTCGTAGCCATAATCGTGTTTAGTATATCGCTAGACATGCTTAAAGATCCCTCCTCAATTCGAAATTTTGCTCGTCTCATTTTAAATTCATTTTATGAAATATTAAACCTACCTAGTATCCACTGCAACATGCTAGCTCATTTGTGCAACTTTTTTTATGTAGTTTTTGTGAAATCATCAGACAAATTACTAAATTTCTTAGTGTTTGGTCAAACATTATGTGAAGTGAAAATAGAAACGCTGAAAACTCACAAATTTCACCCTTTGTGAAATTGTATTAGTTTGTCATGTGATCGGCGAGAGGATGGAAGTCACATCCATTATCGGCATTGACCCACACAGTGTTTACCATTTTGGATATCCAGTATTTTGAGCCTTACCAGATCTAACGACTAAAGTAAATTCTTTTGAAAAAAATACACATTTTGTTATTAAATCGACTGGACATCAACGAATCTCATTCGCAGTAGGCTAAACCAGTTGAAGGTAGGGTTTTAAATATCGAGAAATAATTCATTGTGGGTCGCTAAAAATACAAAAGACAGGTGCATATAATATACGAAGTCGGCATTTTATGTGCTCTTTTCAGGGGCTACAACAGCAATTGCGATTTATGTCCTTCTTTTATCCCTATAAATGTCACGGAAAACTGTGTAAACTCTCCGCGATCAATCGTGAACAGTTGTGTGTCAAGTACGGGAACGTCGTGGCCATCAACGACAACTTTAATCACCAGGTGGCTGGTCTGTTTCATCTCAACTGTCAATCACCTTGGCCCGTATTCTCTAAATTCGTAACTCAAGTTTTCCATAAATGTGGTGGCAAAATACTCATGGAATATCTGCGTAAATATTATCCGTTGTGCTAAATACTAAATAGGCCTACTGAAGTATTACGTAATCCATGTTGAACTTCAGCCAAGAGGCTTGCATTATAATCTTAAATTCGCCATGTTTTTTTGGTATTAGATATCTTGTGAGTGACCGCCCCGAGACACTTGAGTTACGAATTCGTAAGTCTTTTGATAATACGGGCCCTGGGGCCTCAATTCTGACAGCTATTTACGATAACGTTATTAACTGGCGACGAACTTCTGGAGTGAACATGGGCTGAAGACTGGAACCAGTTGAGCAAACTGGCTCGCCACCGAGTGGAAATGCTCCACAACGGGACCCTGCTTTTTATCAAAGAATACAGCGAGTTCAGCGAATACACGCCGCGGATCCTCGGTGGCATTTCTTTAGATTCCTTTGATTATGTGCGAGGTATTTCTGTAGCTTAGTGTGACGGGCTCCGACATTGAGCTAGTTATCGGAAAATCAGCAACTGTCCGGCTGCATATTGCATTGTTATGTAAACATAACGTATTTTTGTAGAGCAGTATTTATAAAAACCAGTGTTTACACGCAGCCAACAGTACGAAGAGGGCACGAGTTTACACATTAGCATAGTCTGCTGCTCGTATAACATTGTTGATGACTGCAGTGCTTATATACGTGACACCAGCATGTTGACCTTGCTGACGCTACAGTTCTTTTGCAAATGCTTTAGGACTACCACATTTGTTACATATTGTTTACATATTGTTTACGTATTGTTTACGTATTGTTTACGTATTGTTTACGTATTGTTTACGTATTGTTTACGTATTGTTTACGTATGCTCCTTTCCTTCATCCCCACGTCATGTTATCTCGTGTGTGCCAATAGTTCATATGCATCTACAACAGATTCTCACATTTATTGTGTAGTTAGTAATTAGTTATGACACACAAAAATCATATTGTTTTATGTTTTTGTATTTTTATATCGGAGTCGGATTGTCGGTTTCGAAATCTTGTATGAATAGTTGTCACATCTTTGGTAATAGTTGTCACATATTTGGTAATAGTTGTCACATATTTGGTAATAGTTGTCACATATTTGGTAATAGTTGTCACATCTTTGGTAATAGAGGACTAAAATAAGATCACAGTGGAAATGTGATACAGATAGAAATTGTAATTTCGCTTTGGAAATGAACCGTACAACATTGCGTCGACTTATATAGTTTTCATGAATGTCAATGTCCCTATTTATGTCCACTTTTATCTGACGTCACATGGTAGATTGGATAAAATTCTTCGTTTTTCAACACATTATCAATTGGGAATGTAAATTTTTTTCGGTTTTTTTTTGGACATCCGATCTGTTGACCCTTGACCGACGAACGACGTGACTGGTCAATCAACGCACTTGACCCTTGACCGACGAACGACGTGACTGGTCAATGAACGCACTTGACCGCATTCTCTGCGCTTTAGCATCGCCAAGTGTTATTTATAGATGTAGCTCAATGCTGTAAACCCAGAACATTCGCCATGAGAACCCGTCAATGTCTCATCGCTGTGATCCTTACGTGTAATATCAGGAAGAACACTATCCTCGGTGTAGATTGGATATCACGAAGTACTAATTCTCACAGAGGACAATACATGAATGGAACATATTATTTTGTACAAATTGTGTAAAAGTTAGCAGCGTGAATATGTTTAAAAACAAAATTGACAAATATCTCAGAAGGGCGGGCTACACATAGTTGAAATTTTTTTTGACTATTGATAAGCCAATGGCTTCCTTATCTACTAGCCATCTGGGCCTTTTGCCTTGGATGGCAATCTTGTTAAGTCTTGTTAAATTATGCGTAGACACAATTCAACGCAACGATGTGGCGTGTTTCGCACGTTCAGTTATTCCTGTGACCAAGTGACGACGCTGCTACATGCCCAAAGTGAAGATAAGACTGGAGTGCATTTCATTTGAAGGTCACTGGTAGGACATCACCTATACTAGGACAAACAGGACCGATTTGGTTGAAATGCACAATGCGTTATTTTCCGATTCCGTTTCTGTCATCGCCTGGACCTGGTTGTCCGCCGTGGTAGCGATGCAACGGAATATACTCGTGTATGTTGAGTGAACAGCAGTGATGATCACATCTGACTGTCGCACGTTGTCTTGCGGTCTTGGAGTGGGGCGCTGCAGCTGAGCGGTTAGAGAGACAGACGGTCAACCGAGGAGACTGGTATTCGAGTTCATCTGCAGCCATTTCGAAGCTAAGGCAATTTCGTTCAACCCACTTTGCTAGTGTATTTCAGAAGAGACACTAGAAGCCGCTGGTTCACTCTACCTGATCTATTTTACCTGGTCCACTCTACCTGGTCCACTCTACCTGGTCCACTCTACCTGGTGTCTGTGTCAGGGGAAGTAAATGTGTAACTCATATGGACTCACGCAGCTAGTTGGTGGTCTCTGTTTGTTACTTACTAACTGTGGGATAATACCAGAGAGTCATGGGGCCTCCATAAGTCTGCTAATTATGAAGAAGAACAAAGATCTTCTGTACTTGTCCATGACGTCACGGTATGGTTGTATCCAACACACAAGTCTGCTAATTATGAAGAAGAACAAAGTTCTTCTATACTTGTCCATGACGTCACGGTATAGTTGTAGCCAACACGCATCTCTTCTGCACTGTTTTACGTTGTAGACAAATGTATATCCGCTTATGCGTAGAAACTACTAAGTAGTGCGGTGAAGTGTCCTCCGTCAGGTTAAACACAGTAGTGCGGTGAAGTGTCCTCCGTCAGGTTAAACACAGTAGTGCGGTGAAGTGTCCTCCGTCAGGTTAAACACAGTAGTGCGGTGAAGTGTCCTCCGTCAGGTTAAACACAGTAGTGCGGTGAAGTGTCCTCCGTCAGGTTAAACACAGTAGTGCGGTGAAGTGTCCTCCGTCAGGTTAAACACAGTAGTGCGGTGAAGTGTCCTCCGTCAGGTTAAACACAGTAGTGCGGTGAAGTGTCCTCCGTCAGGTTAAACACAGTAGTGCGGTGAAGTGTCCTCCGTCAGGTTAAACACAGTAGTGCGGTGAAGTGTCCTCCGTCAGGTTAAACACAGTAGTGCGGTGAAGTGTCCTCCGTCAGGTTAAACACAGTAGTGCGGTGAAGTGTCCTCCGTCAGGTTAAACACAGTAGTGCGGTGAAGTGTCCTCCGTCAGGTTAAACACAGTAGTGCGGTGAAGTGTCCTCCGTCAGGTTAAACACAGTAGTGCGGTGAAGTGTCCTCCGTCAGGTTAAACACAGTAGTGCGGTGAAGTGTCCTCCGTCAGGTTAAACACAGTAGTGCGGTGAAGTGTCCTCCGTCAGGTTAAACACAGTAGTGCGGTGAAGTGTCCTCCGTCAGGTTAAACACAGTAGTGCGGTGAAGTGTCCTCCGTCAGGTTGGACACAGTAGTGCGGTGAAGTGTCCTCCGTCAGGTTGGACACAGTAGTGCGGTGGTAGAACGTCGCATTTCCCAATGAGAAGACAACGATTGGAATAGTTTTGCAGCCATTCGTGGCTTGAGCAATTTCGTTTAGTCCTGATTGTTGCAGTTTATCAGCTGTACAAACATAACCTGCCATAGACAGTGAAGGAATAATATGAACGAACAGCTGTTCACCTCACTTTGAGTTGGTATTCGAATTAATATGTCTGTCGAGGATGAAATGTATAGCGCTTTGAGCCATTCCAATGAAGAATAACCGGGTTCGCGTTCTTAGCGACCAGCTGTTGTTTATATTGAAGGCGTACGCAATATTTCGTCTTTCATAACCGTTCCAGATAGACAAATACAATGTTCTCTTATAAGTGTCGTTATGAGAAAATACGTTTTGCATATGATGCATAAAACCAACAAAATTAATAAGAAATACTAAATGCCCATGGTAAAAAGACCAGCATTTTCGCTACAGATATTAGAGGCTCCTGGAGTGCAACACGCAGGACGCTAAACTGCTAAAAGGTCAATAATTGTCAGATTTATTACGTGACGTTTTGCCTAGCAACCAAATCCGACAAGCTAGCAAACATGACCGCAATATTGAAATGTTTGGGCCAAAAATTCGACGATAAATACCTCGGAATCCGGCAGCTTACATTTGCAACGGCCATGTTGTTAGCTTGTCGGAACTGGTTGCTAAGCACACAGTCTAGTGATGGATCTGCCATTGTTTTCATAATTATACAATCCATCACGTGATATGATTATCTAATTGCGCAAAAGTGACGTCATCGCGGCGAGGCATCGCCATTTGTAAATGTATAATCGCCTGTTCTTATTATTTTTAAATGTTTTGAGTACTTTCAAGTACTCTGGTATTGTATATTTATCTCAAACACCATTGTATGGTATTAGAGAATAAAACTTGAATATATGATTTATAATATGTTTATAGTAAATGTAGTGAGATAACCATATTCGAAAATTAAATTAGGAGAACGATTTTAAATATAATAAATTCAACAATTAAACATCAGAGCCTGTTTAAAAAGCTCAGTAATTTGTATTAACCCTGTCAAGTCGCGTAGCTTTGCATTAATTACAAACGAACGTTGCGTGTAAAAATCTGACAAATAACAAAGCCAGAGTCGTGTTTTACTGACATCTGATGGAACGACTTTTGAAAAGGTCATCATGTCAAGTCTTACGATCGATACCACCAATCTGGCCCCTGGATCCGACATGTCGCTGTTTATTGATAATAGATAAGCATAAAATGGCACTTTCAGTTTCTCCTGAACACTGTACGTGATGCTACTTTAAAGCGTATTTTAGTGGATATATGTAATGTCACAAAAGGTACTTATAACTGTAATTCGAATTTTAAATATTCACTACAATGCACTATATCGAAGTAGACGGGAACATCACTTTACATTCCACTCATTTGAGTAGTAACGTACGAAATGGTTTATTTGAAATACAGATGTTTTAAGTGCAAATGTGAAAGGAGACAACGATGCATGAACCAAATTACATAAACTTTATGTCGTGTCGATTAGACACATTAGACATTAGACACTGCGAATGCGACATGTTAACTTGAGCTAATCCCCACTTGAGCGTTACTGAAAGTTGTGTCCAGCGCCTGTCGGTCGCGGCAGTTGCTGATTGGATACTTCTTCAAAAATCGCACCAACTGACGTAGCCACAAATTGGCCCCTTTAATCAGCATAGCAAGGCTGTTTACACGAGCGACTCTAGTAAAGGATCTTTATACAATATACGTCAATTTGCCAGGTGTATGCGTTGTTGTCTAAACCCGATTTAGACTTGCGTTGCACTAATAGAGACCTGGCGTCACTGACGATCTTAACACTACATCGACACATATGGATTTTGTTTGTAGGCCGGCTGCCAGTGCCTATCTCTCTCTGTCTCTCTCGCTCTTCGCTGAATCTAAGATCACGCATCACTTCATTTGATTGTTGTATTATTGACGATCAGCTGTTGTTATAGACGAGAAAGACTGGCGCGTCATATTCCCGAAAGATTCTTAACTGATGACCAAGTTCCGCGAAACTACTCATATTACAATTGCCTCCTCAACTGACTGAGCCCGTCGCGTGTTCATTGCTGTTCATCGTGTTCATTGCTGTTCATCGTGTTCATTGCTGTTCATCGTGTTCATTGTTGTTCATCGTGTTCATTGCTGTTCATCTTGTTCATTGCTGTTCATCGTGTTCATTGCTGTTCATCGTGTTCATTGCTGTTCATCGTGTTCATTGCTGTTCATCGTGTTCATTGTTGTTCATCGTGTTCATTGCTGTTCATCTTGTTCATTGCTGTTCATCGTGTTCATTGCTGTTCATCGTATTCATTGCTGTTCATCGTGTTCATTGCTGTTCACATCTTTATTGAGTGAATAGCTCTAGTACTATGCGCAGTCGGTTTAATAAAAAAGAGGCGTAGCCTATACTTTTGATAAAATCGTCGAAATAATTCCCTATGATCGTTAGATCGGGTAACTCGCGTAAGCGTAATGTTATAGTATATGCAACATTAGCTTCTTTTTGGCGATTTTTAACCCGACCCAATCATAAATAATTTAATAATTTGTTTTATGATTGAACTGAGACTTAAAAAATGGACAAACGAGCTATACTTGTCGTAGTGGATACTAAGTAGGTAAGTAAGAAGGCGAGCAAAAGATTTAATTGCGGCGGCAGTTTTAAGCAGACATTCTACAGTCGAGTGTTCGCTGGGGCTGGTTCCCCCCATCACCATGGCGTCGTTGCTGAAGACGGCGACGCCCGCAATTTCAGTGCGTTCGTTCCCGGCTGACAACACCGTGGACGAAGATTTGTATACAACGATACATGGAGCATGCGCCTTGGTCATTTGTATAACTACAGCTATAGCCGTTGAGTATGCCGCGGAAACCAGGCCTGAAATAAATATCGCAATGACGTATGTTTCTGCAGGCAGCCCCGGCTTCCGTTGTAGCGAGGATTAACTGAGCTTTGATATTTGCAGCGGAGACTACGGGTTAAACCAACCCTAGTCGTCGACGCGGCTTAGACAAACTTCTCAGATGGCAACGATTTTACCGACCATAAAACGCACATAACTAAGTGCTTCGATGATTTCATCATAACTGTGTCGATACCTTTACGACCCCGTTGACAAATGATGCCTTAGAGCGAAAGAGAACGGCCAAGAAAAACTGGCCCGCCGTGCACTCGGTGATAACTGCGGCGTGTTTTGTTGTCAGACGTATTGGTTCAACGACCAATATCGTTCTTCACCATGTTGCGTTTTCACGTAGATAAGAAAAAGTAGGAGATAACGGAATGTTAACCGGCTGTGAAGTTGGTGTGACTGTGAAAGAAGTGGGTTTACCTAAGTGGTATTTTAGCCTATATCAGCGAATGTTTTATTGAATATACGTCTGCCATTGCGTCGTCAACGAGAGATTGTCTTATGTAGTTTGAGGTCGTAGCTCGGCCCGTGTAGGCGTACGTCTCTAGCGGGTGTTGGTGGGACTATGAACGCAGTTGCGTAATGATACGGACGCAGTCACTCGCGTAACGGGTGCACTGTTGCCATGCCGTTGCTATGGCATATTCCGTGAGATAACATTTGACGCCGTCCGTTATGCAGCAGGTAGTATTGGTCAGGAAAGGTTAAATGTCGACTAAAAGCTATTTACAGCTAGATGCCTTCTTCACGCTTCATTTGGACACGAGGGCATGCGACTACTAATCCCTCACACAAGCCGAGCTGTTCGCATTGGTCATGGCTTTGTTACGTCTGACTTGTTAGCCAAAAACATTGCGAAGAAACCCCAAAACAAACAACCCGACGCCCACTCGCATTCACTGTCAAGTATACGTTAGTATATGTTTCGAGACAGTGTTTTTGGCAAACTGTGCACATTCGCGTGGTTATACTTGGGTCCATGGATACTGTGGCGTTCGACAACCAAACCTACCGAAGCATTGACCTTATAGCAGGTAGCAGGTGACGCGTGTTATGCATGTTAGCAATGGCACACACTAAGAGACTCGAAGATGCATTTCCAATCCAAGTCCACATATTATATGTTGGGTCATTTTTCATGTAGAGGCACGTGGAGCTGGTTCGTGCGGAAGGCGGTTGCAACACTCTAAACGCGACGTTGCAACGTTGCTGCGGAAACGAAATATACCTTTGTATGGCATGCAATTAACCTGTAGGTCCTCTCTTAATCTAAGGTAATAAATAAATCAATAGATTCATGAATAAATAAATAAATAAATAAATAAAATTTATTTCCAACAAATGCAAACATAATTATATAACTAATAACACCCGCACGCACGCACGCACGCACGCACGCACGCACGCACGCACGCACGCACGCACGCACGCACGCACGCACGCACGCACGCACGCACGCACGCACGCACGCACGCATATTGCATGCACTCATACACACGACAGCAAAATCTACTCTCAGCATAGCAAAAAAAGCAATTATCCAACAACTTAGACATCTGTGGGCTTATTAATGTTTCATGAAGTCATTATCGCTCGGTGTATAAGGACACGGTCTGCTATCTATACTGTCGTAATGGTTTATTGCCTTCTACCACACCCAGTCATAAACACCTGACATTTAGTCTCAAATTATGTCGTCTCGAAAACGTATCTTGCATTTTGAGCAGCACAACACGTTGCTTATGGACGAGAGAGGTACTACATAACTCTGATTGGCCAGGTGTTACTATTACAAGTGATTGGCCAGGTGTTACTATTACAAGTGATTGGCCAGGTGTTACTATTACAAGTGATTGGCCAGGTGTTACTATTACAAGTGATTGGCCAGGTGTTACTATTACAAGTGATTGGCCAGGTGTTACTATTACAAGTGATTGGCCAGGTGTTACTATTACAAGTGATTGGCCAGGTGTTACTATTACAAGTGGTTGGCCAGGTGTTACTATTACAAGTGATTGGCCAGGTGTTACTATTACAAGTGATTGGCCAGGTGTTACTATTACAAGTGATCAACAACGTAAGATGAACCTCATATTTTTAGGAACTATCTACCAATCACGTTTTATTACCACCCCAAAACCCACCACCCCCTTCAAATTCTAGCACAGCTCCAGCCATTCTTAAACGTTCGCTTTGCGAATTCGCCTTTTTAGGCCTAGTGTAGGAGAGTTTACGTATGTTTGAAATAAACTCCACAACATAGGTTAGGCATACATTACATAAATATAGGTAATATAAAAATACACAAAATATTGAACTGTGCCACTGTTTGATAACCGATCCGTTGAGTTCACTGATCCGCTGAGTTCACCGATCCACTGAGTTCACCGATCCGCTAAGACACCAATGTGCTCGGGTGGTAATTCAGCAGACGTAACGTTTGCCAGGTCTCAGCGCTAGCACAGATCTATTGCACAAGTATTAGAAACAAGCTGTTGCCAGCCTCCAGTGTATGTTAATCATATGCAAATGCACAATCAGTATACGTAGTTTAAGCATTCAGTCAACTTGTTTTTTGCGTATTTGTAATAATATCCATCGAATAAGTTTATGATGTTCATATCTGCCTCTACTGCATATTACGACTTCGTAAAACGCATTTTTATTGTGTACTCAATAATTAGTTATGGCACGAAGAAACAAATTGTTTCATGCTCTGCAATATATTATTTAAATTCCACAGTCGAATTACCGGATAAAACAAAACCATCTGTGACATACGTGTTATATAACCTAAATACGTTAATTATGATGTTAAATAATAATAATAGTAGTAGTAATAATAATAATAATTATAATAATAATTATTATTATTTTGCAATGCATTGAGCATTCCCATATTTAGTTAAAAACACAAGTTTAGCGACTTATTTGAGTGCAATCGATGAAATACGTGTTACTTCTTTGATTTATTAAGCGTTAAACAGCGCCTGGTCTAGACAACTCACAATTGGGTCGAAGTTACAGAGACTGGTAGCATGGCGAAAAATGTATGTCGTGAAGTGGTTACAACATTTGATACACCCAACCAATCAACATCTGATTGCAGGAATACGTGTACACTTCAATAAGAGTTGCAAATATAATAATAGTCTACTTTAAAATATATGCCTACGTAACAAAATGCATTTTATTCGCGTCGCCGCCTTTGCGTGGACGCTGTCGCCGTGGGCGCTGTCGCCGTGGGCGCTGTCGCCGTGGACGCTGTCGCCGTGGACGCTGTCGCCGTGGGCGCTGTCGCCGTGGGCGCTGTCGCCGTGGACGCTGTCGCCGTGGGCGGTAATCAGTTCTGCAATCCCCAAACGCCGGCTTCTATTTATACAAATGATCGGGAACGGGTTAGTCAACCGACTCAGACCACTCGACGCGGCACCGTAAACATAGATTGATCAAAATGTCAATTATAGCTGGAATGTGTTCAGAATTCCTTACAGTGCGGCTACTTTTGTCCGGCCAGAAATCTGTCAAGTGCGTCATGGTAAAACCCAGTGAAATGTGTCCCTGCAAGACTGACAAGTGAAGCACATTGACACCAACAACATATCATTATAAGTATGTCAAACATAATCGTGCGGTACTGATACGATTCTGACAGATCATTTGTATTTGACGAACCTCTTACGTACAACGAGTTTTTTGGAGACCACCGGCATCGCGTGCGTTTCATTCGGCAGAATTATCCATTTCCCACGACATTCACTGCAGGCACTACGAAGGCACTACCTGCAGCTACCTTTATCTTGCAAGAATAGAGTTAATCTATTTATTGAGTTAAGATTGTTCAAAGGTCCACTGGCTGTCATCAGCGTGATCTCGTGGTTGCTGGCAGCTGTCAGACAGCTGAAGATTACAAGTGATGTGTAGAACCATCGCTGCTAAAAGGCGGCGATCTCCTGCAGTGTGAGAGCCCCTTCACTGTGGGGGCTCATGTGGTGTGGGAATTCCTTGAGTGTGGGAGCTCCTTGAGTGTGGGAGCTCCCTGAGTGTGGGAGCTCCTTGAGTGTGGGAGCTCCCTGAGTGTGGGAGCTCCTTGAGTGTGGGAGCTCCCTGAGTGTGGGAGCTCATGCTTTGTACGAAAACCTGGGTGGGCGAAGATCTGGGTGATGTTACATTGACGTCTATGAGACCCAGGAACCCATTCACTTCCTATTCGTGTGAGACAATGACGGGTCGAGTTCCCCGGGCCTACATTTACCCATCCAAAATAGAGTTGACATATATTTCTCCGATGTACATGCATGGATCTCCTGGGTGTTTAAGAAGCAAGATATCCCATAATTCGAGACTTCCCACACGTCAGCTGGGTTGATTTAAAAATACCAAGGAGTTAGTTCGACTCAAATTTCTCATATTTGACCAAGAAAATACATAATAATTATCTAAATTCTTCTAATGTTCTGACTGAAAAAGTAACGATATGTTCTTATTGTACCTGTGCATTAGGTTATTCTTTAAGCGGTAGCACAGCTCTTTGAGCGTATATTTTCCACTGATATTTGCATTATTTAATGACAGCCATATTCCCGTTACATATTCCCGTTAAAAGCATCGCTGCCTTTAGAACATCTCCTTCATTAGTAAGACGGAGCGGCGTCATCTGATCTCATCCCGGAACTGAGATAGCACATCTATGAAAGAACCTTTGAATATGGATTTACGATTAATATGAGTCCAAAGTGGCAATGGTGTTTTATCTATTCATATAAATACTTGGGCTGTGTGCCTGTGCTATTTATGTAAGTACTTGCGCTGTGTGCCTGTGCTATTTATGTAAGTACTTGGGCTGTGTGCCTGTGCTATTTATGTAAGTACTTGCGCTGTGTGCCTGTGCTATTTATGTAAGTACTTGGGCTGTGTGCCTGTGCTATACCCGACAAAATATGTATACGTTTGTACGAACACCATCGATCGTGTCCAGTTGATGACGTATGGAAGAAACGATGCTGATTGAAATGCAGAGTCTTGTAGTTTACTGGATGCATACAGTAAAACAAAACAAAAGTGTTCTTGCTCTGTATTTACCTTTTCATATAGGATACATTTCAAACAAAATATTAATGCTACTCAAAAGGTAAAACAACTGCTTTTAATTTTTAGGATCGGTGCAACAGTTTGTGTACCCGTGATCTGAACCGTGCACTAATAGTATAACTCGTACAAATAATGCGATGTCGGACCGAGTAATTGTACCATTATCATGCAATTTTGCACACATTGACGCTTTGTGATATCCTTAAGAGCAATCGGCCTATTGCGAATAAAGAAACTGCAGTAGGTAAGCCTACTGCTAACAAGAACAATTGCAATAGATTTTGCAACAGAAAGAGATAATTACTGACGAATAAAGCAAAGGTGAAGAATAAGGCAAAGGTGAAGAATAAAGCAACTAGTGGCTTCTTTCAACGTAAGGATGGCAGAATCAGAATTGAAACCAAACGTAACAAGTGATTCACGCCATTCCGCACTGGATCCGGATTCTACGAAAACATATGTTTAGGTTATTTAGTATCCTGTAATCGATCCGCGCAGTTTACGTCGTGCGATACAATTACGTTTTTGAAAAAAATCTACATAAAACATGTTCCAAGTATGTGTTGCCCAAATTCTGATTCTAAGAAATCAGCGTACGTTCGTTTTTTTTCCTGCAGTTATTTTCGTCGTATCGAACAGTTTCTGTTTCGAGAAATTCAACATAAAACATGTTCCCATAATATGTCGCACAAACAAACGAGATTCTTTCTTCGCGCGCAGGGATCCTTCATTCAGCGACACCTGCTGCTAAACGGCATCTACTAATTTGAATCTGCGCACACCATCGCACGAGCAATTATGATAACTGCTATGCCTTAGTCAACACATGTGCCAGTTTTTGTATTAGACAAACCGTTACGCTTCCAGAGAATCCGAGATGGCGTTGGAATGAACAGTTCTATCAGGGGATGAAGTGTAAACAGGTCTGTCAGGGGGTGGAGTGTAAACAGGTCTGTCAAGGGGTGAAGTGTAAACAGGTCTGTCAGGGGGTGATGTGTAAACAGTTCTGTCAGGGGATGAAGTGTAAACAGGTCTATCAGGGATGAAGTGTAAACAGGTCTATCAGGGGATGAAGTGTAAACAGGTCTGTCAGGGGGTGAAGTGTAAACAGTTCTGTCAGGGGGTGAAGTGTAAACAGGTCTATCAGGGATGAAGTGTAAACAGGTCTATCAGGGGATGGAGTGTAAACAGGTCTGTCAAGGGGTGAAGTGTAAACAGGTCTATCAGGGGTGAAGTGTAAACAGTTCTGTCAGGGGGTGAAGTGTAAACAGGTATATCAGGGGGTGAAGTGTAAACAGGTATGCAGGGGGTGAAGTGTAAACAGGTATGTCAGGGGGTGAAGTGTAAACAGGTCTATCAGGGGATGGAGTGTAAACAGGTCTGTCAAGGGGTGAAGTGTAAACATGTCTATCAGGGGTGAAGTGTAAACAGTTCTGTCAGGGGGTGAAGTGTAAACAGGTATATCAGGGGGTGAAGTGTAAACAGGTATGCAGGGGGTGAAATGTAAACAGGTATATCAGGGGATGGAGTGTAAACAGGTCTGTCAAGGGGTGAAGTGTAAACAGGTCTATCAGGGATGAAGTGTAAACAGGTTTATCAGGGGATGGAGTGTAAACAGGTCTGTCAAGGGGTGAAATGTAAACAGGTCTATCAGGGGTGAAGTGTAAACAGTTCTGTCAGGGGGTGAAGTGTAAACAGGTATATCAGGGGGTGAAGTGTAAGCAGGTCTGCAGGGGGTGAAATGTAAACAGGTATATCAGGGGATGAAGTGTAAACAGGTCTGTCAAGGGGTGAAGTGTAAACAGGTCTGCAGGGGGTGAAATGTAAACAGGTATATCAGGGGATGAAGTGTAAACAGGTATATCAGGGGTGAAGTGTAAAACAATTTGAACAGTTCATTTGTAGCCATTTTGACCGAGGCTACCCTAAATCACCCGTTGCACCTCTTACGGACAACTTTAACAATATTTAACAAGATATAGTAAGATTTAACAAGATTTAACAAGATTGCCATCCAATGCTAAGACCCAACTGGCAAGTGGGCAAGGAAACCATTGGCTTATCGAAAGTCCAGCATTTTTGATCTGAGATATGTGTCACAATCTGTATATAATTTGTTCCATTCATTTATTGTCCACTGTGAGAACGAGTACTTCCTGATATCCAATCTAACGCCTATTAGGGTAACCTGTGGCAGCGCGGCTTGATAGGGTAACCTGGGGCAGCGCGGTTTGATAGGGTAACCTGGGGCAGCGCGGCTTGATAGGGTAACCTGTGGCAGTGCGGCTTGATAGGGTAACCTGGGGCAGCGAGGCTTGATAGGGTAACCTGGGGCAGCGCGGCCCCCGTAAGGAAAACTTTCAAATTGTATAACATTAAACTACTTTAGTATGTCTTTAATGTGTTCGGACATACATGTGTGCTACTCATTGGAAAACTATTTTCATTAAATAAACAACCTAACTAAGTTGCATTAAAAAATATTCTGAGTACCCAAAAGGCCGTCTTGCTCCATCCCTGGGGCAAGACGGTCCTCAGCTTGGGGTAACACGGTCTGTAACCCATCCCTCGTGGTTTTTGCTTATATGAACGAACCATTGCCTGAAATTAAAATGTATATATATAAATGTTCTGATAGTAATATATCAGACTATTATTTTTGTTAAATTTAAATGGGAGTTAAAATATAATGCATGCTTTGCAATCCATTCGTAATGTAATATTGGTTTAGTAATATTCCATCGTAATTACAGTCTACCGGCTATAAGAACGTAAATTATGCAATGTTCATATTATATTAAATACATTAAGCATAATTTGTCATGTATAATACATTTGAAACATTGTAACCATGTGCGTGTGGGATAAGACATAGGGACTGTCTTGCCCCACATGCATGGGGACCGTATTGCCCCACATATACAAAGTGTGTCTTAACACGATGTATACAAAACACAACATACTATTGCCCATTTTGTATTGCTTGACACCTGTCAACTGATTAATAATATTATCATGTCACCAATTAAGTCCATGATTCACACCATTATATAGTCAGTTTCACTAATTTACTATTGGCAAAATATTAGATCAGTGCATATAACAGCGAGTATAAAAGGTTTAAAACACACTTGTTTAATTACGCCTGTCTCGTCTTGCTGAGCTTTCGGGGTTGGTATCCGATAGAAGTTAGCTTCGTTTTGCACCAGATTTGGGGACGATCAGTGTAATAACCCTAACCCTAACCTTAACCCTAACATTAACCCATTATATTTTGTGTACGTGATGGGGAGCCGTGTTACCTCCAGGGACCGTGTTGCCCATTTTACCCAACTATCAGTAATCGACATTCCAGAAATGCCTTTTAAGTTAACTTACTGTTACAGGTGAGAGTAAATAACACGAGACTTAACTTAAGACTTAAGACTTAACTTAAGACTTAAGACTTAACTTAAGCTAATACGATTTTCTTTAGTTAAACAATTCTGTGCAGGTCGGGAGCATAATTTGTCGAACATTAGTCAATCAAAATGGCGAAGTAGGAGAATTGTTCCACCTAAGCGGCTTTTTGTGCCCCGTGTGTGCCAACTCCAATCAGAACATAACCAAACATTACGTTATCAAGCCAAGAATACATCATACGAGCAATAACATGTATTGCTATTATAAGACATTTAAAATGCACCATTTCACTGAAAGAAGCGATACCTCAATAACGCTTATTGCTATACAGAACAGCAATAAGTGTTATTGCTGTGTTTGTGCGCACGGTCGAGTAAGCGTCGCCTTCTGCTTACACAGCGACAACACAACCACGGGACATATCATCCATTTCGTTCTAGTTAGGACAACCATATACCATGAAATTGTGATCTTATTGGACGAGCAATAGGCAGCATCACATTTATATGCCACCGTAATCATATTTGTTGGCCGCTATCCCAGGATGCCTTGCAGGAAACACAATCGTCACCTAGTGATTACGTACTTATTAAATCCTCTTCGCTCCAGGTAGAGCATATAAGGTCGAACGCTAAATGACATCTCTCCACGCACAGTTGACGGATCCACCACGTGGCTGTTTGCCTAGCAACTAGGTCCGGGAAACATCGTATTTTCGTTGCATTTGTCTTTGCCACATAAACAAAGGGAAACGTTGTTTCAGCCAGAATATTATGTGGAAGGTTTGATCTATGCCGCCCTAGTAATGTAATATATTATATGTAGACATGGTTGTCAGCGCTCATAATTAGGATTGTGACGTCAGACTCTGGATCAGTCAATTGTTTTTTTTACCAGCCGGTAAGTGTCTTTAACTTCACGTAAGAGATTCGCTCGCGCGCGTCGTGTGTCTCCATATATATAATTGTTCTATAATTATATCATTTGATGAAAGGTTTGTAGTCTATCCACAAATGATATCTTACGTCGACTAGGCCGTGAAGTTAACGCCATCTAACGACTGGCAGAAAAACAATTAAGTATGGAGGGGTGTGTGCTTTAGCATTTCTTATTCGAAACCAATAATGCGTGGCGCCGTGTTAAGCACCAAACAAACGAGCAACTGCGCCATCTGACGGGATTTAATTGACAACGTCAATCAAGGGAATACTGAGGAGTTATGTCCGTATAATAAGCGAGACTACGTCCGAACTGTAAAAGACAACGTCACACGGCAGGTGTGGAGGACCGGCTCTTTTTTCTTCCTGCATTTTCGAATTCCCGTTTATACAATCTATAAATATACTGCTGCAATAAATATTCAAGCATGAAGTATATGATTGTTAATTTGAACGTACTTCGAGATCGATAAATTAAGAGAATAACAATTGTAGTTATATGAAACAGTCTATTTCGATATGTTACACACCAGTTAGTGCCTTCAATGTACCATTATATTGCGTGGCGATGCTTACGTCCCGCGCACCAGAAATTCGAACAGCGTGCAGACGACTTTGGGATTACGAGAAGTATATGATATTTTTAGACTGTTTGCTGTAATTGTTCTACACGTGAAGTTAGCTGTTCACGCTATGATGCTTTTGTGGATACTAAATCAGACTAGGTAAACTCGTTGCTTATTTGTAAGGTAAACAATTGGCATAAACAGGAAAATCCAATCTGCTTTTGCCAACTGTTGTTGTCAAGTTTACGACGCTGGTCTATATGCGTAGTACAAGAGTGCGCACGACACAACCGGCCATGAACGCACGACACAACCGGTCATGAACGCACGACACAACCGGTCATGAACGCACGACACAACCGGCCATGAACGCACGACACAACCGGCCATGAACGCACGACACAACCGGCCATGAACGCACGACACAACCGGCCATGAACGCACGACACAACCGGCCATGAACGCACGACACAACCGGCCATGAACGCACGACACAACCGGCCATGAACGCACCCTCCTATATGTTGTATTACCGCAGGTCGGCTTTTGTATGTATTAATAACAACACAAAGTTGGATCGAATTCGTACGCAATAATTGTTCATCTTGATCACTTAAGTTCTCTAGCGTTCCATATTGGCAATTTATGTTTTGATTTGAAACTTAGACGAGCGATTATGCTGGACAAGTTTATTTTAATTTTCCATTTTAATTATTTAGTTATTCGTTTTTTCATATAATGCATATGGACTGCATGTTTAACAATTCTCACGAATATCCGTTGTTTGCAGCAATACAACACTTTGACTGGCTCGTGAGCGCTCTTAGACTGGTTCGTGATCGCTCTTAGACTGGTTCGTGAGCCCTCTTAGACTGGCTCGTGAGCGCTCTTAGACTGGTTCGTGAGCGCTCTTAGACTGGTTCGTGAGCGCTCTTAGACTGGCTCGTGAGCGCTCTTAGACTGGTTCATGAGCGCTCTTAGACTGGCTCGTGAGCGCTCTTAAACTGGTTCGTGAGCCCTCTTAGACTGGCTCGTGAGCGCTCTTAGACTGGTTCGTGAGCGCTCTTAGACTGGTTCGTGAGCGCTCTTAGACTGGTTCGTGAGCGCTCTTAGACTGGTTCATGAGCGCTCTTAGACTGGCTCGTGAGCGCTCTTAAACTGGTTCGTGAGCGCTCTTAAACTGGCTCGTGAGCGCTCTTAGACTGGCTCATGAGTGCTCTTAGACTGGTTCATGAGTGCTCTTAGACTGGTTCGTGAGCGCTCTTAGACTGGCTCGTGAGCGCTCTTAGACTGGTTCGTGAGCGCTCTTAAACTGGTTCGTGAGCGCTCTTAGACTAGTTCGTGAGTGCTCTTAGACTGGTTCATGAGCGCTCTTAGACTGGCTCGTGAGTGCTCTTAGACTGGTTCGTGAGCGCTCTTAGACTGGCTCGTGAGCGCTCTTAGACTGGTTCATGAGCGCTCTTAGACTGGCTCGGGAGCACTCTTAGACTGGCTCGTGAGCGCTCTTAGACTGGTTCATAAACGCTCTTCGACTGGTTCGTGAGCGCTCTTAGACTAGTTCGTGAGTGCTCTTAGACTGGCTCATGAGCGCTCTTACTTGTGAGCGCTCTTAGACTGGTTCGTGAGCACTCTTAGACGGCTGACAGTATAGGAGCGCGCATTTGGAGAAGTTGACTAATCAGCCAATAACTATTATAATTATTAACATTCATCTGTGAAAGCAATTCTAAAATAAGCATGAATAAATGTTCTTCGCATCATGCAAATTGTGTGCGTTTTCATTACATTGTTTCACTGTTGTGCGCTGTTGAACGTTAGGTGCGCGATCTTAGGTGAAAATCGCCGTACATTTCCGGTGTCACTTGCGAGCAGCGGCAGCGGCAGCGGCAGCGGCAGCGGCAGCGGCAGCGGCAGCGGCAGCGGCAGCGGCAGCGGCAGCGGCAGCGGCAGCGGCAGCGGCAGCGGCAGCGGCAGCAGCAGCAGCAGCACATGTTCTTTTTATCATGCAATCGATCTGCAGCATTGGCATCATATGATTTCTTTTTAGAGAAATGCATCATTAAACATATTCCCAAGGTGTGTCGCTCAAACAAACGAGATTCTGCATTCCCGCGCAGGGAACCTCAATTCAGCGACACCTGCTGACAAACGACATATATGAATTCACTAGGGCCCAATGTACAATTGATATCTAAATTTGCGAAGGATCTGTGGCGCCCCGTTTTGTAAGCGCGCTGGAAAAATACACGGCAACACGATAACAGGGACATCACTGTTCGTCGTCTTTTCACAGTCAATATTATGCTTTGTGAATCATGTCCACAATGTGCAATATATCCACGGCCATACTTCTTAGCTTCCCGCGGTCGCACGTCCGCATCGGGACCATTACGGCGCCCGCCCGAGTATCACTCGCGGGCTGAACTATTTGCACTTGACATAATTTGTAGTAAGATTACGAGAAACGTGTGAATCTATCACAGCGAGATATCGATTACTAGTTTGTACGCATTACAAATGTGTCTATATACAGAAAGGTGAATGAACATAATCATTCGTAACTTGTATTTGGAAAATTTCACCACTGACTAGGCCTACTTCAACTGAAGTCAAGCAGAAATAATGGCAAAAATTGGTAAATGTTAACATCTGTGGCGCAGTGGTTAGAACGTGTTCACGCAGCTGTTTTAATGAGTATACCTGGCTATAGACAGTGGTGGATATATGTGAATGAATGTCTTCGCGCAGTAACTGCAGCGTGGCTGAATGTTTCACAGACAAGTTGAGTTGGTGTTGGAATGAACCGGTCTGCAACGAGGTGAAGAGAACACCGCTTTGAGGGGTTCTACGGACTGCACACCGCGGCATTTAAGAGCCTATACCGTTTTATTCTATATATCGCTGCATATATTGATAATTTAGGCAAATCCTCAATGATTTTGCAATGCGGAAGGATTATCCTCAATATGTCATCTTTTAAAAATAAGGCGTGATGTACGACAAAATAAGACGTGATGTACGACAAAATAAGACGTGATGTACGACAAAATAAGACGTGATGTACGACAAAATAAGACGTGATGTACGACAAAATAAGACGTGATGTACGACAAAATAAGACGTGATGTACGACAAAATAAGACGTGATGTACGACAAAATAAGACGTGATGTACGACAAAATAAGACGTGATGTACGACAAAATAAGACGTGATGTACGACAAAATGAAAACAGTTAGAATAACATCGCAAATTCTGGATATTCCTAGCGTATTGAAAGATGAAGGTGCCCTTTATTGGAGGCCAGCATCCCGGCCCACAACGCACGATAGCGCTCCGGTGGAATGCCTTCCAACTCGCCGGGAGAGTAATCACTGGACGTCATCGCTGACTGCTGGTCGCTCGTGGCTGGCAGCCGTCGTCACTCACCGCGTCACCTCCTTCAGGGGTCGTGTTGATGACGCGCGTGTCATCGGGTGCCATCGCTCAATGAGACAGCATTTATGTGTAGTATTATCAAAGAGCTCGTTGGTATTATGTCGCGCTATGGTGGCTTGGTGTGAACCGTTTATCTAAATATCGCTAATCTCAAGCTTACGAGCAGGTTTATTACACTGTTATCTGAATACATTCACGTATCACGTCATAACAGAATTACCATTCAAACATACGTTGATCTTCAACGGGAATGTACAATGACTTTGTTTGACAACATTATACCTTGATTGATATAGCATATTCATATTTAAAACATATATAAAACGGGACATTTTGACAAAATAATACATCATCCGATGAAAAACGTTTTATTTCACCTTCCAATAAGAAGATTCATTGATGTCTTTAATTGACGAAAAGCGGTGTCTATATATGTTGCAAAACTAACGTGTTTTATTTCATCGCAGTTTTTTTTTCATGTTCTGGATTTGGACAATTAGTCAGCAAAGTCCTTGTAGGGTATTGCGCTGAGGGTTTATTTAAGAGTGTCCTTCTTTGGAATTAGCGAGTCCATAACAGGTTTGATCCATTTCCCTGCGTGGGATCTTTTACTTCCCCTGGCACAGACACCGGATATAAGGGATCAAAAGATTTTACTATCGAAAGACAATAAAAATGTTGCGATGTCTCAATAAAACAGTTAAGCAATGAAAATCGTTGTACTTTGGTGGGGGGGGGGGGTGGGTGGGGTGGGGGTGGGGGGGGGGGGGGTGGGGGGGTAAGCCGAAGAACCAACGTGGACATGTGTTTGGTTGTGTAAACTTGTGCTTAACACTGACATTGGGAATGCGCATCAGCGATGTGTGCACGCGCTGCACCAGGTGGCGCGTGTTAGGTGATCTATAAGATGTGTGCACGCGCTGCACCAGGTGGCGCGTGTTAGGTGATCTATAAGATGTGTGCACGCGCTGCACCAGGTGGCGCGTGTTAGGTGATCTATAAGATGTTTCGAACAGTAATATGTATTTGGGCCACAATTACATTCTGGCCACAGCATTGAACTCGAGTTTGCAAGTTGGAATTATGTGTTCTTTGACATAACCGCGCGCGCATTTTCCCCACTGACTTGTAACAGCCGAGCTGTGTGTGAAGAGATGCTAAAATTAGACATTCAATTTATGATGTCACAGTTGCACATTGCACCACTAGATCATGTCTTGTCAGAACATGTGTTCTCCCATGTTAGTGCATCGGAGAATTTCATGGATTCACTGAAGAATACAAATAACAAGCGCACTCCTATATCAGACTTCACAAACTGAACACATTTCAGTGGGTGGTCTTAACGGTTCAATGTCTACA
Organism: Lamellibrachia columna; assembly: GCA_963662155.1. Taxonomy (NCBI): domain Eukaryota; kingdom Metazoa; phylum Annelida; class Polychaeta; order Sabellida; family Siboglinidae; genus Lamellibrachia; species Lamellibrachia columna. The sequence continues at coordinate 25,992,268 of OY759269.1, forward strand.
TTTTAATAACTCATATTATCAGTTATGTCATTTTTTTATTTTAGCTGTAATAACATCTAGTGCGTAAAACACATAGTTTTTATGTAAATTTTTTATTTTTTTGCAGTGGATTATTTAAACATTTTAGAAGAACGTATAACAAGAAATTATATTTCCAGATAAATAAAAAATGTAAAATTTTACATTTTCTCAAAGTTCTGGGCTCAGAAAATATACACAGACTTAACTCGCATACGTTTACTTCAGACCTATCCAAGTTCGAGTAAACCAAGTTATTTTGTATTTTCTTCGTAGCCGTGCTAACATACGTCTTCCACCACGTTCGTGCCATTTACCTTTCTAAAATGTAGTGGACTGTGAACATGGTAATGTCAACAACATTAACGTAAGTCATAAAGTGAGACCACTATAACCAGTATGACCAGTATAAGTTTTACAAATGTAATAGTTCCTTCTATAATTATAATAACTGTATCAACCATTTGTAATAATTCCTACATAAACATAGACAGCTCTACCAGTGGTCTGTAGGTTACAAGTTCCTGCAAAACGTCAGGTTTTAATAAAAATTGTAATAAAAATAAATCGATTTATTATTTTAATAAGGCTAAAGTTTTAAATCGATTGTTTTCTGATGTAAGCCAGTTTATGTGAACTGGAACTTCTAAAAACGTAAACATGTTTCAACACGCTATTATTATTATGTGATAACAAAACAACTTCGCAACATTTTTGACTGCATGTATCCCTACACTCAGACAACTTCTCGTTTCGATACATGGTTTTAGCAGCTAACCGCCCAGTGAGGCGCCCTGGCCAGTCAACAGAATCATACAGCATTAGCAATGGCTTCCAAGAAGGTGATAGGAGGAACTACCAGTGTAAACAGGAGATGATAGGAGGAACTACCCGTGTAAACAGGAGATGTGGCTCATATATTTAGAAGGTGGAACATTACTGCGAATATAAATTAAAACTGAACTAAAAATAATCTTTAACATGTGCTAAAAATATAACGTGAAATCACCAGGTATCAGCCAAATGTGTTTGTCAATGAAACACGCGATGTTACATAAACACCAGCAGTGTCATTTATGTTGTGCCGGGTCAGATAGAACCGGATTACTTTGTGTGATGTGATTACCCTTCAAACGTGTCACCTCTGATACCAAAAGAATTAACAAATGCATAAACGCGTTAGAACACGATTTTCACGGAACATAATGCTTACATTGCGATAGGCGACGTTAACACTGCGATAGTTGTAGCTTACACTGCGATAATATGGCCAATTCCGTTGCTTTCCAAGTAATTTGGGCCATTTAGGAAGGCCGCCTTTTAGTTTGTGCCATTATGGCGTGGTTGGCATACATGCGCTACACAAGTCTGGGCATATTTAATATTGGTGAGCCACGACCGAAATTTACATCTGAAGTTTCAACAAACAAGAGCGCGTATGAGTCATATTCGCGTGTAATGATGATGCTGCACAACACGGTTGGCGCATTCAGTCTGTTGTGTGTGTGTCTATTGTTCTATGTCGTTAAAGCCCATCGCGAATCTGGTTTATTTATGTCCAGATGTGTAGTCTGTGACTAATTTAAGTAATGTGCGCAGTCTGTTGAATAAAAGATGCATTTTTTCCAAATCATCGAAAGAATTTACTTCAGTCGTTAGATATGGTAAGGATCGAAATAGTGGATATCCAACACTGTGCGAGTCAATGCTGATCATGGGCGTGACTTCAATCATTTTGCCGATCACAGGACAAAGTGAAAAAAATTCACCAAGGGTGAAAATCGTTATTTTTCAGCATTTCGAGTTTCTGCCGGATCTGCTCTGGTTGGGAGAAATTAACAGGTCGGCCATCATGGCGCGGTAGCCGTCTACTGTGGTCTGTATGTTTGTCGTCCGAAGCAGCTGTGTCGGTCATTCGGTCTGTCTGTCTGTCTCTGTCTGGCTGTCCGTTTGTCCGTCCGTCCGCTTGCCCTGATGTCCGTCCGTCAATACGTCCGTATCATTCTATGTATATTCGAAGCAGCCATAATGTCCGCAGTCAGAGTCCATCAGATGCCGTCGTCTCCAGCGTGTAACCTCTCTCACAGCTGACATGTTTCCTAGCACTGCCCTGGCCGATGATGGACAGGAGTGGTTCGGCCTTTCTCCCGGCGATACCCTTGACGCACGTGTTGGGAGCACACGTGTACGTAACCCGATATCTTCAAACACAGAATAGTGAAAACTTGCCAGTCGGCAAAAAAACCCCAGAAATATATGAGAGTGGGGGCCGAGGTTTAGGCCGGGGCGAGATACCGCGCAGACTGCCACTAAACCGACGGCCAAACCTCGCTTTCCGGACGGCAACGGCTTCTGACTGTCTAAGTTATGATAAAGGCCCACTAATACCGCGATACTTGGGGGCATGTTGACGGATTTGTTGCTGCCGTTGCCATCGAGTGCGAACAACGCGGTTCGTGTACGCAGTTCTATGAGCGTTACGTAGATCATCGGTAGTGGGCCAAGGGTATAGTTGAAACAAACTTTAGAACTAGGGAATTTTCGGTTTCCTGAATAGTTACACTGTTAGTATTAGGTCAGTAGGACACATAATACTATTTCGCCGTAATCTGCAGCTTTATCTGTTTAACCATGCTCCGTAGCTCCCTGACTCCTTAGCTCCCTGACTCCTTAGCTCCCTGACTCCTTAGCTCCCTGACTCCTTAGCTCCCTGGCTCCTTAGCTCCCTGACTCCTTAGCTCCCTGGCTCCTTAGCTCCCTGACTCCTTAGCTCCCTGACTCCTTAGCTCCCTGAATCCTTAGCTCCCTGACTCCTTAGCTCCCTGACTCCTTAGCTCCCTGGCTCCTTAGCTCCCTGACTCCTTAGCTCACTGGCTCCTTAGCTCCCTGACTCCTTAGCTCCCTGACTCCTTAGCTCCCTGACTCCTTAGCTCCCTGACTCCTTAGCTCCCTGGCTACGTAGCTCCCTGACTCCTTAGCTCCCTGACTCCTTAGCTCCCTGACTCCTTAGCTCCCTGGCTCCTTAGCTCCCTGACTCCTTAGCTCCCTGACTCCTTAGCTCCCTGACTCCTTAGCTCCCTGGCTCCTTAGCTCCCTGACTCCTTACCTCCCTGGCTCCGTAGCTCCCTGACTCCTTAGCTCCCTGATTCCTTAGCTCCCTGACTCCTTAGCTCCCTGACTCCTTAGCTCCCTGACTCCTTACCTCCCTGGCTCCGTAGCTCCCTGACTCCTTAGCTCCCTGATTCCTTAGCTCCCTGGCTCCTTAGCTCCCTGACTCCTTAGCTCCCTGTCTCCTTAGCTCCCTGGCTCCGTAGCTCCCTGACTCCTTAGCTCCCTGGCTCCTTATCTCCCTGACTCCTTAGCTCCCTGACTCCTTAGCTCCATGGCTCCTTAGCTCCCTGACTCCTTAGCTCCCTGACTCCTTAACTCCCTGACTCCTTAGCTCCCTGACTCCTTAGCTCCCTGACTCCTTAGCTCCATGGCTCCTTAGCTCCATGGCTCCTTAGCTCCCTGACTCCTTAGCTCCCTGACTCATTAGCTCCCTGACTCCTTAGCTCCCTGGCTCCTTAGCTCCCTGACTCCTTAGCTCCATGGCTCCGTAGCTCCCTGACTCCGTAGCTCCCTGACTCCTTAGCTCCCTGACTCCTTAGCTCCCTGGCTCCTTAGTTCCCTGACTCCTTAGCTCCATGGCTCCTTAGCTCCATGGCTCCTTAGCTCCATGGCTCCTTAGCTCCATGGCTCCCTGACTCCTTAGCTCCCTGACTCATTAGCTCCATGGCTCCTTAGCTCCCTGACTCCTTAGCTCCATGGCTCCTTAGCTCCCTGACTCCTTAGCTCCCTGATTCCTTAGCTCCATGGCTCCTTAGTTCCCTGACTTCTTAGCTCCCTGGCTCCTTAGCTCCCTGACTTCTTAGCTCCCTGACTCCTTAGCTCCATGGCTCCTTAGCTCCCTGACTCCTTAGCTCCATGGCTCCTTAGCTCCTTGACTCCTTAGCTCCATGGCTCCTTAGCTCCCTGACTCCTTAACTCCCTGGCTCCTTAGCTCCATGGCTCCTTAGCTCCCTGACTCCTTAGCTCCCTGGCTTCTTAGCTCCCTGGCTCCTTAGCTCCCTGACTCCTTAGCTCCCTGGCTCCTTAGCTCCTTAGCTCCCTGACTCCTTAGCTCCCTGACTCCTTAGCTCCATGGCTCCTTAGCTCCCTGACTCCTTAGCTCCCTGGCTCCTTAGCTCCCTGACTCCTTAGCTCCATGGCTCCTTAGCTCCCTGACTCCTTAGCTCCCTGACTCCTTAGCTCCCTGGCTCCTTAGCTCCCTGGCTCCTTATCTCCATGGCTCCTTAGCTCCCTGACTCCTTAGCTCCCTGACTCTTTAGCTCCATAGCTCCCTGGCTCCTTAGCTCCCTGGCTCCATAGCTCCCTGGCTCCCTGGCTCCTTAACTCCCTGGCTCCTTAACTCCCTGGCTCCTTAACTCCCTGGCTCCTTAACTCCCTGGTGTATCCACCGGTTGACAACTTTAATGTTGCTTACCGATTTCGAAATTGCCAAACCTTTTGTTTTGATGCGCCTCTGAGCTCGGGTTTCGCGACCAAGGATAGCAATTAACTTTTCTGGGCAGTAGACTACTGGATCACCGGCTCTGGAAATCTGGTGTTCCTGCCACATTCCTGGTGGACCTACCACATTACTGGTGGTCCTGCCACATTCCTGGTGGTCTTGCCACATTCCTGGTGGTCCGGACCGGTTTTATTCAACTGAAAATACCTTAATTTGTAACTTCATACTCGGCGACAGAATATGCAGTAAGACCATTTTCCGCTTTTCAATTCAACCATAATCTTTTCAGATTCTGTGACAGGCATATTAATATAACACTATTTCGTAGAGCAATCGGGAAAAAGAAACGTTTGTAGGTACTGCAATAATTTTCCAGTGGATGGTTTTTGGTAGATTCGGGCCATCGCTAATTTCGAACCCTGGACGATGTACAACAAACGTGGCTGCTTCCAATAAACCCTACTAGCTCGTGATGTGTCCAGCTGGAAGTCGGCTATGCTACTGAACGGCACACGGTCGTATTGACTACTTGGCACTGTCAGTAATGCGATTGATTATGTGCAACGATTCGTGCGATTTGGCTTCGATCTGTTAAACAGGAAATGCAAATGCATCCCAAGACGCCTCGTCAAACTTGACAACTGCTGACTACATACGAAGCCGTTATAACGGATGCATCGGCTCAGCCGTGGGTGAACAAATGCGGAGTGACAGAGTAAATGCGATGAGATGAGGCTGTAAACTGTAAACTATCTGCTTTTTCCAGCACAAAACCAAGTGTAAATAGTATTCACATAAGCGTTTACTACCATTTGCTTACATTGTCTGTACTTCAAATCATGACCAACATCAAATTCACCAAGAGCGAGAACGAGAAAAAAACCGTTTATTTAAGAACAAATACAAGAAGAGTCAACACCAAAGTAGAGTCAACACCAAAGTAGAGTCAACACCAAAGTAGAGCTAACTCGGTGATTCTGCTAGTTTTCCAAGTGAGCGCGAAGATGACAGGTATTGGCAACAATACGTCTTCGTTTTGCGCTATTCTCGATGGTGGATAACCACTGTAACGGATTACCACTTTAATGGGGAACTGATGTGTGAATATAGTCTACGTTTTCATTCTTTCATTCTATGTTTTGGGAAACGTTATGTGCATAACACAGTGCCATTTTGAATTTTATTGCAAACATGACTTGTGTATAATTTACAAGCGTATCTATTAATTATTTGGAGAAACGAAACATAATTTAATGCAAGTGCAGTACATTTCAACACGTATGAAAAACCGTTTACTTAGTTCCTAAATTACATATACAATACTTATTCGATCTTTAGGTTTGCACACACGCACGCCCGCACGCACGCACGCACGCACGCACGCACGCACGCACGCACGCACGCACGCACGCACGCACGCACGCACGCACGCACGCACGCACGCACGCACGCACGCACATATACTGGGTGTCACTTGGGCCAACAAAATTATATCAACCGTAAATCCATGTAGACTTGGCATTCAGTCTACTGTGTGATGTCACGAGGCTCAGACTGAGCGTCGCCACTGCCACTCTCTCCGTCATGTCGTAGCCAAACTCTCCGGGGATATCCAACAAGCATGATGACATATCGCAAGTGTTTCCACGAAATGACGTTGATACGACTTCAGACTTCTGAAGGATATCCTCAAAGACATCGAAGGTGGATGTCTGGGTCTATGTCTGAAAGACACACCACCAACGCCACTGACGATAAACTGCTGTGGAATATAGTCCAAGGTTATGGCAATATATCATTCTGACAGTTATTTTCAAGTTTAGGGATGTGTAAAGTCTCGTTCATTAGCTCTATATATGCAGCAACGTGTGGTGTCTTGCTACACTGGGCTGTGCCATCGGTGCTTGTGTTAGTCGTGTGGTGTCTTGCTACACTGGGCTGTGCCATCGGTGCTTGTGTTAGTCGTGTGGTGTCTTGCTACACTGGGCTGTGCCATCGGTGCTTGTGTTAGTCGTGTGGTGTCTTGCTACACTGGGCTGTGCCATCGGTGCTTGTGTTAGTCGTGTGGTGTCTTGCTACACTGGGCTGTACCATCGGTGCTTGTGTTAGTCGTGTGGTATCTTGCTACATTGGGCTGTGCCATCGGTGCTTGTGTTAGTCGTCTATGCAAACAGTGTAGTTCCATCTACATGTTGTACATGTTGTACATTTACAACAATCATTCTTTGCGGTATGTACTTGCATAGGCCGCCTCTGATTATTCACCTCGGAAATATTGTATTTAGCTTTCTGATTTGGAGCTGATTCAAGACAATAGTTGATTTTGTTGATATTGCTTGACATTAAGAACTATTGACTTAACGTGCTTGAAAATATTGTAGATATGGAGTTGTAGATATGGAACAATATTGACAGAATCAGCTGGTATACTCAAGGTCAGAGGAGAAACCAAACGGATGGCGAGTATCTGAAAGGAAGGCAAATGTGATTGGGACACGTCATAAGACGTGAAGGACACTAGCAATATAATTTAGATTATAAGGAAAAATGCTAAGTGTGAGGACACGAATGGACGTACTGGATATACTGATACTGTAGAAAGACGAATGCACGTGAAAACCAGAACATCCTGCTTAATGGAAAGAATAAAATAAGCCAGGAATCTGCCACAAGGACGAAGAATTAGAGCAAACTGACCAGAATATCGCTTTAACAACACGACAGTATTAAAGTAAACACCGTTTATCTGCGAACTATTGGGCAATGCGTGACGTTGACCACATGCTGTAGTATTGTACGGTAATTCTAGCTCTCGAATCTGGCCCTTCGTTTGAGAGCCGTTATCCACGCTCCCTGCGATAGCAAGTAAGCGGATTTAATCAATGAGTTGGCCTATACGTCATGCGTGTATCGGCCGAGTAGTAGCGTACACAGTCCAGGGCCCGGTATCGTATTTACACTTACACGGGGGTGTCCTGCCGTCTGCTAAATACAGCCCTTTAATTAGGGCAACTTAAGCTGAACTTGTATATATGTATGTAGATATGCATGTTCTCTTATTGGGTTGAGAATTTCCGACAAATCCGCAAAATAATATACGTAAGTTGCTACGATAGGTTCGACATACATATATTAGATATCGGGCCGCCTGTTCGATTTTACCACAAGTGTTACACACCGGAAGTTGCGCAGACAGGGACAGATCCAGGTTGTGTTTTGGGTGTCAGGTTTGCAATATATTTAGTAGGAGTATGATATTTTTAGAGCAGAGTACAGTAATGTGTAGCTTGTTGGCATATACAAAAATAATGCGAAATCTATAACGTCTGCTATCAATCGAGGGAAATGAAAGCCAACGCCTTAATCGCTTAACCCACTTCAGAATGTCCTCTGCTATTAATCTTCCCACGTCGGATGCAGCAGTCGCATGACGTCACACTGCCAAGCGCAAGACTCGGCGAGGAAGAGTTTGTAACTGATAACCTTGTCTTCGGGAATCTCCACTTCTGGAGAGTGCGCGCTCGCGCATGCATGCGTTCGTGCGTGCGTGTGTGTAAATTGCTAATAATGAAATGCGGGTGTGTGTAGCCTATGCGTAGCGTGTTTGCATCTAAAGACTATGTTAAAACAAACGAATGAAACATCTTCGGTAGCGGCTATTATGATATTCAAACAAGAACTTACAGGAATAGACGACTAGTATGAGACGTAACATAAAATTATTAAGATTGTCCAAGCCATGTTTCTTTGGACTGTTTCAGTCTTCGCTTAGTTAGGGAGAAAGACGTGTGGTATACACAACAGGTCGACGTAGGAGTAGCCTTCACCGTTAACTGTCGAACAGGTTCGTAAACAACTGACTGACAATTCTTACGATTTATTTGTCTATTTTCAACCAACACCTGCTCCGTGTAAACACGCCACTTGCCATTAACAATAGAGTATCTAAATAATGGTTTCTAACTGATTATCTTTACGCGGCACACCACATCATTTATATAATCTCTGTTACATAACTTTGTATGAAGCACAATCTCCCCACTCTCTCTCTCTCTCTCTCTCTCTCTCTCTCTCTCTCTCTCTCTCTCTCTCTCTATCTATCTATCTATCTATCTATCTATCTATCTATCTCTCTCTCTCTCTCTCTCTATATATATATATATATATATATATATATATATATATATATATATATATATATATATATATATATATATATATATATATATATATATCTCTATCTATCTATCTCTCTCTCTCTCTCTCTCTCTCTATCTCTCTCTCTCTCTCTCTATCTCTCTCTCTCTCTATCTATCTCTCTCTCTCTCTCTCTCTCTCTCTCTCTCTCTCTCTATATATATATATATATATATATATATATATCTTTCTTTCCCTTTCTCTCCCTCTCTCTCTCTATCTCTCTTTCTCCCCCTCGCTCCCTCCCTCTCCCGCCCTCCCTCCCTCTCCCGCCCTCCCTCCCTCTCCCAACCTCCCTTCCTCCCCACCCATAGATCAAACGAATGCCCATGGAAGCAAAGTTGTTTAATTAAGAAATTACCTCGAGTGTATTGAGAAATTATAAAAGTTAACTAAAATTAAGTAACTCAATATTGCTGGTCAGGTACAGCCTGTATATGATAAGTGCTTAAGACAATTATTGCATGAATAAAATAGCACGTGTGTCAAAGTTCGGAAAATGGTCAGAATTAAAGGCCATGTAAAGATAACATGTAAAATAAAGTATACAAATGGGCAAAATGTAAAATAAAACTCAGGTTGAAACAGTAAGTTTTACATTAACTTAATTGCGGCCTAATAAATAAAAAATGCGGAATGCTTAACAACATGGCGGACATTTTTTTTGGTTGCGATCGTTTTGTCGCCACACTTTCAAAACTAGAATCATTTATGTATAGCGGTGCTGTATAGTGGTGCTGTATAGCGGTGCTGTATAGCGGTGATGTATTGCGTAGTGTGAAGTGTTTACTGATGATGTGTCGGGACCTGCAGATCTCCATTGTCGTAGCGT
>OY759269.1:26009366-26031866 GCA_963662155.1 Lamellibrachia columna
TCTCTGTGGCTGACTAGTGGCATAAAATACAAATACTGTATTGCATCGACCCGGGTTTGATGAACATATGAACAACTGGTTATACAATGTCTTATTGATTGACGTACATGTGAACAACTGGCTATACAATGTCTTACTGACTGACGTACATGTGAACAACTGGTTCTACAATGTCTTACTGACTGACGTACATGTGAACAACTGGCTATACAATGTCTTACTGACTGACGTACATGTGAACAACTGGTTCTACAATGTCTTACTGATTGTTGCACCCATTTTTAAAAACCAATTCACTAATGTCTGTATATGGGAACTGTGTAATAGCAAGTGCAAAGCCGTTTGACAGCACACTTCGACACATTTTGAAAGGCATATAACTAATTAGACGTAAACATGCCAGATGTCCAACATCAGGTTGACACGGTTTCGGGATGTTGGATGTGTTGGAGACGGAGAAAAGTTAAGAAAAGAAGTTTTCTAGTAAACTTATATCGACATTATTGTGTAAACCCATGTTCATTTCACTTGGCGAATGATGTTTAAATGTTTATTTATTATTTGATATGATTCATTAAAACATAAATAGTATGAAGACTGACGTTTACACATAATATTATGCTAAACATCAATTTAAACGTATGTACAATGCTCTCTCACTACAAAAACTCCCGATGAAAGAGGACAGTCGGCGGAAGAACGTTTTATATATAAGGATAAAAATAACATCGGGTATATGGAACGGTTCGACCAAGTTCCAACGTGTTCCTTACACGGAGAGTGCATTGTATATGCTATAAATTGTGCCATAAAACGTGCTACATAATGTGCTATAAAATGTGCAATATAATGTACTAAGAAATCCTTTGAGAAACGACCTGATCGATGCTCGTGGTTGCAGGTTACGGCCACCTGGCGCCGAAGACCCCTTGGGGCCGCTTCCTGACCATCATCTACGCGCTCGTCGGTATACCTCTCACCTTCCTCTACCTCTCGAACGTCGGCAACTTCCTCGCCGACTCCTTCCGCCTCTTTTACAAACACATCTGCTGCGACATTTGCTGGTGTCGGCGCTGCGAGCGCAAGAAGAAACGAGAGCGACTACGCATGCGCAAGCAGATGGAACTGGCGGCGCAGCGGAACGTCGTGCTGGGAGTGACATCACTCGACGACGTCCGGTTTACGATTGACGGTGACGTGTCCGCGAATGACGACACAGCGGGAGAGAGTGGGTATATAGACGACGCCGAGGCGGCGGTCGGTTTGCTTGGACCGGGTAACTTCGGCTCACAGTGTCCGAGTCAGTCGACGTTCGCGGAGGACGGTTCCGGTGTCCGCGGCGCGTCACCGGACGTCGTGTTGAACGCTGACGGCGTCGCCGGAGCGAAGACGCCGGAGCCGAACGGAACGGATTCGGGTATCGGCGAGAAGACGAATCTGGATGAGATTAGCGGGAGTGATCCTTTACTCAATAGCCAGATTGACTACGGGGCTTTGCGTGAGACGGATATATTGGACAGCATCGACGGCGACTGCGGTGAACTGCGTGATTTGGACAGCGAAGAAGTGATCAATGGACCAGGAACGCCGCGGAGGCAGGATTCCTGTACGGCTGACAACTTGTGCTTTCTTGAACAGTTGCGAGACGCCAAGGAAACGGACATATTGGACGATTCGGATGACGATCTTTTGGCATTCCATTTGCCCGGAGAGAAAATGTCACGTGACGACGGTGTTGGATCTCAGGGGGACAAAGCGCAGTCTCCACCCAAGGCTCCAAATACTTCTTCCGCAACCGTAGTTGATAGCAAGAGAAAGAGTGTTAAGTCGTCGATAAAAAAGAGTAAAAAAGTTAAAAAAGATAAAACAAAGACGAGCAAGAAGCACAAAACATCGACGCGCGACGACGTCCGTTTGCAGAAACAACCTGAGGAACATAAACACGAGGTTGACGTTTCAGACGTAAATGGTCGTCAAACAGGCGACAGGTCAAACGAGCCTAATTGTAGGGACAGCTCGAAGACAGATCCGCCGCCTAGAGGAGGCGCGGCGGCGACTGATCAGATCAGTCCCACTAAGATCGTGTTGACGGAGTCGGAGCAAACGCACAGACCGAGCATAGACCGGCGTAGATCGACTGAGTCGGAACCGATCATAAAGAAGCACAGTTTGAAGATCAAACCTCGGAGTAGCAGCAGCAAGTTCACGCGGAGCAACACGATGAAGTTACCGCCGCACCGCAAGTGCAGCACGCTCCGGCAACAGCGCGAACCTTCCCCGTCGTCAGACGAGACTCGGCGCTCGGACGAGTCGTTCGTGACGGCGCAGACAGACCCCGACAGCGCGTCCTACCAGACACTCGGTGTGTCGGTGCATTCATTCCCGCTGGATGACATCACCAGCACCATGACGCCACCCACCAAACTCATGTCCGGCTGTCGCAACACGTCGTCAGTCGTCGCCTTCCAGCCGGAAGTCGTCAACAGGGGGTCGCGCTGCTCATATGACGTCACGTCCGCCAAGATGGAGACGATGGCGCTGGCCGACGAGGCATTCGATCTCGACATCGACGATTCGGAGGAGAAGGTGACGGTGCCGATCTGTGTATGTCTGCTCATCATCGCCACGTACATCATCGGCGGCTCCATCTTGTTCACCTTGTGGGAAGATTGGGACCCGCTCACTGGCTCCTACTTTTGCTTCATCACCCTCAGCACCATCGGCTTCGGGGACATCGTCCCGGGTACGGACATGAAGGAGTGGTCGTCGCAGGAGAAACTCGTACTGTGTTCCCTCTGGCTCGCCTTCGGGCTGTCTCTGCTCGCCATGTGCTTCAACCTGATGCAGGAGGAGGTGAAGGGGAAGTGTAAGTGGATTGGGAAGAAGGTTGGGCTACTGACGAACGACAATGACGGCTGACCCCGGCAGACAATGTCGATACACAATAAAGTTTTCTTTTATTCACAAATATAAAGTTTACTCACTACGACGTTTCGGCAACCGTCGGTTGATTTCTTCGGGAACTGAATTCTGGGAATTTAGTTCTTCTTCTGCTCGCCAGATGATATGTTAAGCAGGCTTCTCATACGTGGCTGAGTCGGTATCTCTCCTTGTCTCATCATCGGTGTCGTTCTTCTGCACCTCATTTATCCATCTCACACTTCTGTTGATTTCCCTCTGTATCACCCATAAGAACCTTTGGGTTGCTGAAACGTCGTAACAGTGGATACATTTTATAACTGTGATATTAAAAAAAATCTATATTATATTATTCTCCCAACTTGTTGAACATTTGAACGAATATCGGAAGAGTTATATATTGTTTCATGTGTACACACAACTTTATTTTCATGTTTGTGTTCACTTGTGCGTCATTGCTATGTTTTCTTATCAGGGTTTCAACGACGTTGGACATTGTTACTTTTAATATTGAATATACTTCTGCACAACGATATTGTATATAGTACGTGTGTACGTGTGTACGTGTGTACGTGTGTACGCTTCCTCGGCAAAGACTCCCACCTTTGCTTCTGAGCTGATCTATGGAGTTACCGCTTCCGTTACCGGGGAAAAGACTATTTGTTTCCGCTGCAAAGCAAGTGTATATAGTGAGCATCGTTCCCATTGATGAAAGGGAATGTCACAAATGTGTATTGTTATCTTTATAACCGCAATTATATACTAGCATTATTATATACATACACATAAATAAACTGTTCTTATAATATTATTATGTAGAAGGCAACATTTGTGGTGTTTTCATTCCTATGATGTCCACCACAATGCCTAACTTAACACCAAACTTTACTCTGCCGTGAAATGACAAAACGGAGCAAGTGACATTTTTGCCAAACATGTGTTAGTTAACAACCACAATGAAGGGACCAAAAACCATATTTAGAAAAATAAAACTTTTGTGCTAGTCTCATTTCAAATAAATTTTGCGAAAAACGAAACCTACATAGTATCCACTGCACCGTGCTAGTCCGTTTGTGCAACTTTTGTATGTAATTTGTGTGAAATCATCAGACAAACTATTAAGTTAGTTAATGCTTGTTTAAGCATGAAAATCGAAATGCTGAAAAACCACGGTTTTCTTCCTTGGTGAAATTGTTTAACTTTGTCATGTGATCGGCGAGAGGATGGAGGTCACGCCCATGATCAGCATTGATCCACACAGTGTTTACCATTTTGGATATCCACAATTTTGATCCTTACCAGATCTAACGACTAAAGTCAACTCTTTCGATGATTTGAGCAAAACTAGGCAATTTTTTGTATTAAACCGACTGCGCACATTACTTAAACTAGTCACACACTACACATCTGGACATAAGTGAACCGGGTTCGTGATGGGCTGAACCATTTGAGGAAGCAGGTTTAACGTAATAAAACACACTTTTTAGATGGCAGATTTGCTACAAATGACATGGCAAGTGACAATGGAATTGTATTTTATCATGACAGAAGGGGGTAAGTGTGTGACCAATAACATTATGTGTTAGCCATCCAATCAGTCCGCAGCTCTCATACCCAGAAGGATAATACCTTGTCAAATCAACCAATTTTCATGATATTAAAAAAGTGATGTCTCAGAATGGCCTCGATTATCCAGGCTCCGTTATGTGGCGCCACCGTTTGTCGCACACACGATAACACGGATTCATATTGCACTTTCCATTGTGGCGAATATGATTGGTTACCTGGAAATTAGGTAACCAATGTAATCGACTCCCGAGCTAACTCTTCAAATAATAGTAAACTTTTAAATTTATCCGAAGCATTAAAACTAACTTTAAACATCGATTATATTGACACAAGTCATATAATAAAATAAAACGGAATCGCAAACGCAAAAATGTTTGGTTGCTGGTTCGAACCCGTAAGAGTAAACCTGTTTCGTAAATTTTTATTTTAGGGTACCTTTTGTTTTGTTTAACGCTATTATTAACTTATTTTCGTTATTCAAAACACGCACATATAAGTGTAGTCGTAACTGTAAGCGACGCTGCTTAAGTGATCAGACCAGTGATGCCATCTGACGGTAATAATCAAACCATGTGTCTGGGGCCAGAATCTCATCTCGGGGAGTCCGTGAAGGCGAGCGAGAGTCGACTAATCGAGGCTAGGTGTTATGCACTTGGACCAGACTTAATTCGCTCTGAAACCAAGGGCCACAGACCACATCTAGGATCCGTCCTAAAGAGTCTAGGAACAGGAAGAATGTGCTTGATGAGTGATTTTTTTCCGAGCACATTCACATCGGATACGTTAGATAAATGAATGTTTTCTGTACTGCTCTACTAGATCTTTCAATTGTTGGCAACAGACAGACGCTAACCGCTCGAATATCTCTACATTGATTATTCCGCAGAACGTATCAACATTTCAAAATCAGTCACGGGGATGGGCCGAGGGGTATCAGCTGAGGGTGCGTTTTCTGAAAAAACGTATGTCATTTTCACGAGTTTCACACAGCATGTGGTAATATGTGTGGTAATAAAGGACAAACGGGCTGTGAAATGTTAAAGACAATCGTAGGAAAATTTTTCCAGGAATTAAAAGATACGTTGTAATGGCGGCCTATGAGAAAATCAAATGTAGTCTGACTCTCCAATGAGAATGAAATGTAGTCTGACTCTCCAATGAGAATGCTATTTCACGCCCCTTTACGCAATATTGTTTTTCCACCAGTCGTTATGTTGTGTTCACTTCACGGCTTCATCGCTTGTACTTGCATCACACGACAACATCACACGACAACATCACACGACAACATCCCGCGCTTCAACGGCGTGAATGTTAAATATAGTACGTAAGCGTAATAGTAGACAGGGATACAACAATTATGTATAATTCGAATATTAGTACAGGGACCAGCATAATAATTGAATATTATGCTTACATATAAATGAAGACATGTTGTATTCCACGCAAAGTACACTGTTGTGATAATTTCCCGACGACAGAAGTGTTTAGACATATTAATATAGAACTATTTACTATTAATGCCACTGAAGCGCGTGATGGTGTTATGTGATGTAAATAATGTTATAGTTGAAAAACAATATTGAAACACAATCGTCATTCATCGACGTTTGGTCAATCGAATGGTTAGGAACTATCAAGATAAAGGCCAAGACGCAGACGTCACACTCAAACTCACCACTAGTGGCGCCCCATAGCGAATGTAATGTAAGTCACTAACGATTTCATCATTGCCACTACTTGCCTCGATTATCCAGGCTCCACACTGTGGCGCCACCGTTTGTCGCCCACATCTCCGCCAGGATGCAGAGCGTGCAGCAGCTTTTCATTGTGACGGAAATTATGTAGGCACCCAGATTCTGGATGCATACATGATTAACTAATTATGATGTCATCCGGGCATTTGGCTAGTTCATAAAATCACAAAATAAGAGTGAACTTTTATCAGTTTATACGATACAATTCGAATTAACTTTAAATTGATTATAATATTATTGACACAACTGACCAAGTGAAAAGTTAAATCAGGCCAAACATTTTTAGTGTAGCATCTCGATAATGACGCCGATTAGCCGCTTGCGCTTCACGGGAACGCTTCACGGGAACGCTTCACCGGAACGCTTCACCGGAACGCTTCACCGGAACGCTTCACGGGAACGCTTCACGGGAACGCTTCACGGGAACGCTTCACGGGAACGCTTCACCGGAACGCTTCACGGGAACGCTTCACGGGAACGCTTCACGGGAACGCCTACACAAAATGTAGTGGTGACAGTTCGTAACAACGAGATTACATTTGATCAAACTCCCCGACAGTGGCGCCACTCAGCTTATCATTATTATTATAAATTCAAAATGGACAGTGCGGAGTGGTATGTTGGCTGGGCTAAGCGATTGTTGTTTCAGACTTGTTACGTCACTGCAACTGTGAAACTGAGTATACGTAACATAGTTTCACACAAAAACGAACGTTATTTTGTTCCTACGCACATGTCCACGCAAACGCTATCCACAATTGTGCGCAATTGAAACTGAGATATTTTTTGACAAAAACTTGGATTTTCCAAATGAAATAATGATGTGCAGAATTTATATATGATCAAGTTGTGGCAGTGGTCATATGCTGAGTGGCGTGGCGTCACTGACCATTTCACCACTGCCTCAACTTACATTTGATGTGCAGATGCTGCACATCTTTATTTCATTTGGTACACTCCTATGGAACCAGAAGGTGGCGCCACCACCAACTTAGTTAACGTCAAAATCTGCATGTTGCTGACAGTGTTGAAATAAAGACAATCTTAAAATATATGACTCACATTTTTCACATTTGCCGCAGCACATGTCTAGCAAATCTTCCACACATACACAGGAAATCACAAAATAACAGAATACTTACTCAGAAATGTAAACATTTGGCTAGGGGAGACCGGGGCAAGTTGTACACAGGGGTAAGTTGTTATAGAGTCGCTTTACGAAAACATAGCATGTATCGATATACCTTCGACAGCAGTTGGTTGGAAGTCTACCAGCACACTGTCCAAAAATCGGGAGTTCAAAAGGCGAAATTAATTAAGTATGAAAAGAAGACTTTTTAACCACCTAAAACTAGTTTGGGTATGCGCACATAATATATTAGGCAGTTACTTTTTAGGGTTCTTGAATAAAACTTTAAACATGTCTACTATATAGTATAAGGGCTTATGCCACGTAGAAGTTTAACTGAAAAAAAACAGGATTTATTATCGTCCACGTGCGTTCCACTGCAAAAATTGTGTTTGGGGCAAGTTATGACAAACATAAATTCAATAAGTTGGTAGGACCTATAAAATACAAATGGGAGACTGACCGTACTCCCTTTGTGAGAGACTGACCGTACTCCCTTTGTGAGAGACTGGCCGTACTCCCTTTGTGAGAGACTGGCCGTACTCCCTTTGTGAGAGACTGACCGTACTCCCTTTGTGAGAGACTGACCGTACTCCCTTTGTGAGAGACTGGCCGTACTCCCTTTGTGAGAGACTGACCGTACTCCCTTTGTGAGAGACTGACCGTACTCCCTTTGTGAGAGACTGACCGTACTCCCTTTGTGAGAGACTGACCGTACTCCCTTTGTGAGAGACTGACCGTACTCCCTTTGTGAGATCTTAGAAACGTCATTGTTTGCCATCATAAACGCTTACGATAAGGCACCTGTAGCTTGACCAACCCACGAGGTTTATATATTACGTTCATATCGACTGTTGAAGAATAACCGAAGAGGAATGAGCAGTTTTCGTCTTATTTCGTTTTCCTGATAAATAATTCGGTGAATGACAATCTTATAATAAATCGGTCTATATTTGGCAATGCTCTTTGATCTTATCGCCTACCGCTTACACGCAATGGACATATCTGTCGTCGATCTCCAGACAGCCACACACAACTCCCACGACGACTGGCCTGTATTATTGTTCATAATTGGTCTACCGGACAATCATTTATTATTTTATTGGAATGGCTCATACACCTTATTGACTGATGTAAGGATGGATTTCCAATTAAAAACTAACTGGCGACGTAAACTACTCGTATTTTTGATGTAATATACATTGTAATATTAATACTATTATGGTCCGTGTAATTTTCCAGGGACAGTTTCATTTGTTGCGAGTTCGAATGTTGTTTGTCAGTACGGTCTTAGCTCGGCACAGCTTCCTACTGTGTTATATTCAGGATGTGGTGAGGGTGCACTTTGTAGGCTATTAATTAATATATCTCATCTTTCGCTTTTGGCTATGGTTGCTAGTCGTGTGAACGATCACCAATTAGTAGCTTCAGATGTTCGGGTCGATTCCACATTTTTCAAAGTGATTTTGAGCATGTCTTTAAATTGTTTTCTCTGTCCTCCTTGCGATCCCTTCCACAAATCATTTCAGAATAGAAATACCTGCTTGGGCTGTCTCGTACCAGGTTTGAGAACTGCATGGCCCATTCATGTCAATTGTTGTTGCATAATGACAGCTTCAACTAGGACATTGCTGTTGGTTATTCTGTCTTGCCAGACGATTCGAAAGCAGCGTTGCTCTGAGGCTTTAAGATGGCGTATGTGTGGTGTCCTTCGTTCAGCTCCGTATAGAAGAGTGGGAAGTAGGGTAACCTGGGGAACACGATCCCTGGCGTAAGACGGCCCCTGTTACGTACGCAAAAACTGAAACTCTGGCCGTCCCCAAATCTGGTGCAAAGTGAAGCTAATTGTTATCCGATATCAAAACCGTAAGCTCAGCAACACAAGAAAGGCGTAATTAAATCAGTGTGTTGTAAAACTTGTATATACAGTATTTTATGCCACTGGCAAAATGGTGAAACTCACTATATAATAGTGTGAATCATGGACTTAATTGGTGACATGATAATATTATTAATCAGTTGACATGTCAAACAATTCAAAAAGGGCAATGGTATGTTGTTTTGTATACATCGTGTTAAGACACATGTTGTATCTGTAGGGCAAGACGGATATGGTCACAATGTAATTATGTCCAATTATGTTTAATACATTTAATATAATATGAACGTTGTATAATTTATTTTCTGCAATACTGTAGGCTGTAATTATGATGGAATATTACTAAGCCAATATTACGTCATGTATGTGTTGCAAGGTATGTATTATATGTTAACTCGAATTAAAATTAACAACCATAATGACCTGATACGTTATTATCATACCATATATATATATATATATATATTTATATATATATATATATATATATATATATATATATATATATATATATATATATATATATATATATATACACACACACACACACACACACACACACACACACACACACACACACACACACAAACATTTTAATTTCAGGCAATATTTCGGTCATAAAAACGAAAACCACGTGGAAGGGGTCACAGACCGTGTTGCCACAGAGAAAGGACAGTCTTTGTTGGGAACTCTTATTATTTTTTTCAAATGCAGCTCAGTTAATTTGTTTATTTACTGAGAATAGTTTTCCAATAAGTAACACACATATATGTCCATAACGAGATCACAGTAAAGACATGCTAACGTAGTTTACTTGTGTACAACTTGAAAGTTCTCCTTAGGGGGGCCTTGCTGCCCCAGGTGACCATACTACTTAGGGGGGCCTTGCTGCCCCAGGTTACCTTACTACTTAGGGGGGGGGGCGCTGCCCCAGGTTACCCTACTACTTAGGGGGGCCGCGCTGCCCCAGGTTACCCTACTACTTAGGGGGGCCACGCTGCCCCAGGTTACCCTACTACTTGGGGGGGGGGGGCGCTGCCCCAGGTTACCCTCCTACTTAGGGGGCCGCGCTGCCCCAGGTTACCCTACTACACCTACGTAAACCCTTAGTTTGGGATGTCTCGGTTATCGAAGACACGGGACCGTAGACACCCGATAGCTCAACTCGCACACTGGAGTAACGTTACGTGTCATCAATGTCAGCCTCCTGGGAAAGGCGGCTTCACGGGTATGAGACATTTTCCAGAACTGCACTATGTATTTGAATCGAGGGCACTGGACTCGTTTGTTTTGCTGCTGGTTGGAAGAGTAGGTTAATTTTCTTAATGTTCAAAGTTAGTCCCATACTCTCATGTTTCTATGACCGTGTCTTCTACCTAGGTGTTCTTCTGACTGTGCGTTAACTTAACTAACTGCATATTGAAGTTCAATGACACTGGCAGACGAAGTCTTGTTTTGGCATTTAGTCTGCAGAGATTGAATAGCTTAACATCAACGCCATAAGTAACTTGAACACCGACGGGGAGTTTGCCAACCGTAAGTTCTAACATAACAGCAGTAATGATAGAGAAAACCATTACTACAATAGCGCATCCCTGCTCGACATCAGTTTTGTGAACAGTCTGTAGACCCATTGCTTAGAATTCTTATCTGCATGTCATCGTGTAGCAGGCAAATCATGTTATTGAACTCTGTCGGGCAGCCAAATCATTGGAGAATCTCCCAGAAAGCATCCCAGTTGACACAGTCAAAAGCCTTGCCTAAAAATAACCGGCACATGACGTTTTCCAGACTTGGAACAAAGGGAACGGAGCAGCTAATCTGATATCATAAATTTGCATGACAGTGCGCGAATATGAAATAAATGATTACTAAGCTAAATCATCAAGTTATATAAACACGTTTTACACAGAACAATGTCCTTGGAGGCGTTCTGTCTTGAGTGGACAATGGTCACTTCCGTGTTGTTCCTCGCCTGGTGCGGTTCAATAGAGACACTCTGGCATGGCATACTCTGCCGCACTTACAACAGGTGAAGGTAGTGTGCCGAGGATCTGCACGATTTGCAGACCTCTGTTTTCGGTGCTTCTTAGCCAGTTGTGTGGGTCGTGTCTCTTCTCTTCTTAGCCAGTTGTGTGGGCCGTGTCTCTTCTCTTCTTAGCCAGTTGTGTGGGTCGTGTCTCTTCTCTTCTTAGCCAGTTGTGTGGGCCGTGTCTCTTCTCTTCTTAGCCAGTTGTTTGGGTCGTGTCTCTTCTCCTCTTAGCCAGTTGTGTGGGCCGTGTCTCTTCTCTTCTTAGCCAGTTGTGTGGGCCGTGTCTCTTCTCTTCTTAGCCAGTTGTGTGGGCCGTGTCTCTTCTCCTCTTAGCCAGTTGTGTGGGCCGTGTCTCTTCTCTTAGCCAGTTGTGTGGGCCGTCTCTTCTCCTCTTAGCCAGTTGTGTGGGCCGTGTCTCTTCTCTTAGCCAGTTGTGTGGGCTGTGTCTCTTCTCCTCTTAGCCAGTTGTGTGGGCCGTGTCTCTTCTCCTCTTAGCCAGTTGTGTCGGCCGTGTCTCTTCTCTTCTTAGCCAGTTGTGTGGGCCGTGTCTCTTCTCTTCTTAGCCAGTTGTGTGGGCCGTGTCTCTTCTCCTCTTAGCCAGTTGTGTGGGCCGTCTCTTCTCCTCTTAGCCAGTTGTGTCGGCCGTGTCTCTTCTCTTCTTAGCCAGTTGTGTGGGCCGTGTCTCTTCTCTTCTTAGCCAGTTGTGTGGGCCGTGTCTCTTCTCCTCTTAGCCAGTTGTGTGGGCCGTCTCTTCTCCTCTTAGCCAGTTGTGTCGGCCGTGTCTCTTCTCTTCTTAGCCAGTTGTGTGGGCCGTGTCTCTTCTCTTCTTAGCCAGTTGTGTGGGCCGTGTCTCTTCTCCTCTTAGCCAGTTGTGTGGGCCGTGTCTCTTCTCTTCTTAGCCAGTTGTGTGGGCCGTGTCTCTTCTCTTCTTAGCCAGTTGTGTGGGCCGTGTCTCTTCTCTTCTTAGCCAGTTGTGGTCGTGTCTCTTCTCCTCTTCTGAAGCCATCAAACAATTACGATACTACGTAAACACAACAGTTGCCAGGTGGCATCGTTGTTTGATTGGGATAGACATAGTGATTGCGTGAATCGCCTGTCATAACATCGAGCACATAAGAGTGATAGTCGACATGCATAGACGACAGCGGCGGACCTATGTAATAGCATATACTAATGCTAGTTAATAATTATGATTAGCTGTCCAGCAGATTTATGTTCTCGGGCAATGATTAGTCACATCAAGGTCTTCGTATTGTCAGTCGCTATATCAACTTGTATGCGGCATCATTTCTCACCCTTGACACGTCGTTTATATATTGCGCCGTGTGAGCAAACGACAACCCAAACGACAACCCAACACCATTCATCTTTGCTGGGAGCTGATTAACACGGATCACTTTGGTGAAACTGTGTTAATAAAATGGGGTAATAATTATCATGCATAAGTCAAACAAAATAAGCTAGAGATTATTTATTCGGGCATACTTATGTCGTACGTACACGGTTACTTATAGTGGTGTGCGTGCGTGTGTGCGCGTCATGTATTCAAACTACAGTAAAGCCTCGTTTATCCACACTTTGGTTTTCAAAAGCTTAGGTGGTTAAGCGAAGCGCGTATTGGTGAATCAAGGAATACTGAAGCAATTTAGAGTGTGTCGAGATTTGTTCGCTAAAAGCGTGCGGATTAGCGAATAGCTCACAAGCGTACCAATCCAACTGTTTACAACTGGAACTGCTTATCGATTATGAACTGGTTAACCCGTTTTGTCTTGGTGCGCTGCCGAGCTTGTGTCTCCCGAGGATTTTAGCGCAATAAAAGTATTCTATATATATTTTTAATAAAACGGATTATCGAAAACTAACGGACTAACGAGGTTTCACTGTACAGCAGAATATAGAACGGACTGACGAGGTTTCACTGTACAGCAGAACAAAGAACGGACTGACGAGGTTTCACTGTACAACAGAACAAAGAACGGACTAACGAGGTTTCACTGTACAACAGAACTAAGCAGGGATGAACTGGATGACGTTATGTGCGACTTCAAACTCGCTACCAGTGGCGCCACTCAAAATTTCTTCCAAATTGGCCACCAGTGGCGTCACTCACCATTTCACCCAAACTCGCCACCAGTGGCGCCACTCACCATTTCACAACTGCTCAACTTACATTTGATGTGCATATTCTCTCAGTTTCAATAACATACAATTGTGGATAGTTTTTGCATTGAAAATATGTCTAGAAACACAATGACGTTCGTTTTTGTTTGAAACGGTGTTACGTTACTCAACTGCCTGTTACAATGACGTAACACGTCGTAAACAACACTGACGTAACACGTCGTAAACAACAATGACGTAACACGTCGTAAACAACAATGACGTAACACGTCGTAAACAACAATGACGTAACACGTCGTAAACAACAATGACGTTGCCCAGCCAACCATTTCTTTATACCACTGCTCATTTGCATTTACGATCAAGTTGTGGCAGTGGTGCTATGCTGAGCGGCGCCACAGTTGGGGATTGTGGTGCGACATCCCTTAATCCTGCAAGATGAGAGCGTAGCTGAACGACATATGACGTCATAAGAGGATGGCGGAACAACATCCCGGGAGCAGGTCGCCAAGTCGTCTAACTAATTGGAGCATGAGATTGCCTTCGTGCCAGGCCCATATCTGTCGTAGAGATCCAACATTCCGAAAACTCAGTGGCACCTAAATCGTAATTGGTTCGACGGAATGATTTCAGTTCGTCTCGCCTCTTATTGCAATATGATGTTAACTAGTTCCTGGAACCCGCCGGGAACCGTCGAACGTGAATGCGTCATATTGCTGAAAAACTCACTCCCAATGCGGCTGCGACCAATCAAGCATATAAGTGCTGTATTTTTATTTCGTATATGTGCTTCTAATTCATCTTCGACGTGTTGCACGGCAATTTAGTTCGTCCAAGACGGTCCATAAATGCCATCCGTCGTCGCCGAAAAAAAGAACAACATGGTGCTAAACTGGAGCTTCTGCACGTACATCCGCCGGTGTGAATGCACACTTGTGTGTCCTTATATTGACGACAAAAAGCAATACATACATACATACATACATACATTTAACCTTGAACCGACAAACATGTTATGAATTCGTAAGCATGGCAGAAAATGGAAGCCGAATCTCCACGATACGCCACAGGTGTGCAAAGAAGCATCGCGGTGAGTAAGTACAATATTCTACCCCACCAGCCGGTTGTGGAATGCTAGCAGCAGTACCCGCAGACTGATGACGCAACTGCTCCCTCGACGCTAGCAGTTCTTGGTTCTACAAAAGTGCATGTACACATTTAGCAAAGCTATTATAGTGTTGTTAAAATACCCGCTTGTGGGATTGTGGGCACTGAAAGTGTGCACGAAGACATCGTGCCTTGTATATGAGCAAGACACCGAACATTGAATGTAGACAAGACACCGTGTCTTGCATGTAGACATGGCACCGTGCCTTGCACGCAGACAAGACACTGTGCCTTGCATGTAAGACAAGACACCGTGTCTTGCATGTAGACAAGACACCGTGCCTTGCATGTAGACAAGGCACCGTGCCTTGCATGCAGACAAGACACCGTGCCTTGCATGTAAGACAAGACACCGCATCTTGTATGTAGACAAGACACCGTGCCTTGCATGTAGACAAGACACCGTGTCTTGCATGTAGACAAGACACCGTGCCTTGCATGTAGACAAGACATCGTGCCTTGTTTGTCAGCAAGCCAGCAGGGCTTGCGCCGGTCTTTCGTCTTTCCAATGAGGCAGCGTGTTGAGGTCGTGTCCGGAGCATCTATTTCTGCAGCAGTCCCAGCTTTCTGCCGAGCGCCCGGAACTTGCTTCGCGCCTCCTCCTGCATCAAGTCGAAACACATGGCTATGAGCGAGAGGCCGAATATGACGTAGACGGCACAGAAAGCGAGCTTCTCCTGGCCGGCTCGGGAGTCGACGCTAGCGCCGGGCACATAGTCCCCGAAGCCGATAGTCGTGAGCGTGATGAAGCAGAAGTAGGATCCCTCTAGGAAGGTCCAGTCTTTCTCCCACCCAGAGAACAAGGCCGCTCCGCCGACAATGTATGTCGTGATTATCAGTAGACTGATATAAATCGGCACCGTCACGTGTTTGATGTCTTCAGTTGTCTTCAGTCGCCGTATGCTGTAGTGCCAGTTATCCCGTGCGGATTGCTTGAAGGTGTCGCGTCCGGCTGGATTGTCCTCGTCAACGGTGACGATGTCTTCGTTCTGCTTGCGAGTGTCGTCAGACGTCGGGGCCTCCCCGTTCTCTGCCGTGTCGCAGTCTTCGGCCGCGCCGCGCTTCCACCGAGGAGACGCCGACTTGGCGCTGTCGCCTGGCAACCGGCGCGTGCGCGGGCAGCACACGCAACACACGCAGCAGAGACCACACAAGACGTTGGTGTAGAGGAAGCGGAAGACGGTCGCCATGAAGCTGCCGATGTTCGTGAGTGTCAGCAGCGATAACGGAATGCCGAAGATGGCGTAGACGATCGTCACTATGCGGCCCCAGTGTGTCTTGGGTGCGATGTGTCCGTAGCCTGCAGACAAAAACAGCACACCGTTATTAATCGTCACGCTATCTCTCTAAATTATGATCGATTGGCCTTGTGAAAGTCGCAGACCTGTCTGGTCGTCAGACTGTTTACCATGATTGTAGGTTGCATTCACAAAGAACTGGTTTGAACTTGTTAATATTCGGGTCAAATAACATCTCATGTCGTTTGAAAAATAGCGAGCGATCTTCCGCATGAAACCAGACGTACGGATCAACTTTGCAGCTTCTTTGTGGAACGCAAAATAATGATTCTGGTGGTTGTACGGGATGGATCACTATTTTACTTTCGGGTTCATGTCATACGAATGAAGTGTCAGTGATTATGAGACGATCCTCCATTTTGGCCAATGTTTGCTCCCTAAAAAATTCTAGTGGATGTTTTATCGGAGAAGTAAAAAAAGAAAATTTTTTTTTCTGCAGGCTGAAAGAATACGTACCAGCCATGGCTGCCTTTCAGGTGATTCAAAACTCATACATTCGTGGAATTTCTTTTTCTTACTCTCATCTCAGGAACATTATTATATGCAATCAATTCTGAACAGTATTGTTTTGAAAATTAGTGAATTCATTCTGAAATAACTGTAAAGTTGTGGCTAAGGATTTGCAAGGGGTTTCACCCAACACCCTCATCCAACCACCAAATTAAACAAAACCGGGCAACCACAAACATAATTTCGATGCATCAATTTGCAGCATTTTTATACTAAATCATTAGGTATCCCGTTTATGCACAAGCATTTACATATGTACACGCTAATTTTATGCATCACTATATCTGGCTTTTGATTCTGGCTTTTAATTGTTCGCAATCTAAAAAGCTTTCAGACTGAAGCTGTATTACCTTTATCTGCATTTTATATACGCTTGCATATATGTACTAAAGGTATCATAATATTACAAATATTGAGGTTGACGTCAACATCCTAGATCCACCCAACATTACATGTCTCTGGATGAAATATGCATGAAATTACACCATGACAATGTAGCGTTGTAGCATAGTGTCGTGCACCCATTAACATCGTGTGAACGATACGCATCAGAAGCAAGTACAAGTGCAAATAGCTAATTGTTGAATTTAATCCATATCAGTACGAAGCGTCGAGTCAGGTGTAAAAGTCGCCACTAACGTGGGCAATCACGTGAAAGGTTTAGCTACAATAAACTGTTATAATAATCAATTAATAATTTATATACACCATTTGTCAATGCTTGTACGCGGTGAGAGAATATCGACATAGCGATAGACATATCTTTACCTTTTTAGCTTTACAAACTCCACCATATTTCATCAGAATAATAATATTGCGTCATATAACATTAACAATATTGAGGCTAACGTTGAAATTGTTCAGCTGTGGCAATTAAAAATATTAAAATTGCGCACGCAATAACCGTCCTATTTTTTACGTTGGTAACTTCACCAGATTTCATCAGAATAATTACCTACACGTGCTACATCATACCAATAACAATGTTGACGTCAACATCCTAGATCCACCCAGTTGACATTTTCGATTAACACGATTATCCTGATGTTTTGAGACAAATGTATATATTAATTCTCACTGTCTTTACATTATAATGTCCACCAGAAAACAATACACGGCGAGTGGCATTTACTGCGCCGTGACGCCTTTGAAGACATTCATGTCGCGTTTGCATCTGGCGACATATCGTGAATTGTGCGAGGGAATGTGGCTGGCAGTGCAATGGATCACGATGTCAGAATCATAGATGGCATGGCAAGTCTCTTAAATAAAGCGATTAAGTGCAGACTTTATTCTCGGCAAAAAATCATAATTGCTTCTGCGAAGATGATTAGCTGGCATCGATTTACAGTGATTCTTCTATTAAATGTCTCATTAATATTGCATGTATAGGCTGTCTTCAGGCCGGGCGCCTTTCTGTCTGATTAATAATAGGTCTGATATATTAATACTAATGGTCAGCATGCCGCGCACGCACGTGTCATCCACCCCACAAGTCAAGCAGCATCTGATATCCTGCCTTCGTGTAGCTTTTTTTCAGACTAAGTCTGTTTGGTGAATGTCCCGCTTGGTTGACACGAGGCGGCAGCAGCGACGAACTAGCCGCATTCACCGCGACACACAACTCACTGTCGAAGACCCGCACCATCGGCTATCAGCTGATCAACATGTCTTAGTAAATTTTCCCTCGCGCGATTTTCGAAAACAAATGACTGATTACTTTGTATTGTATGAAAACATCACTGGTGTTAGCAATCTGTGTATCTTCCTTGTAGATACAGGGTAGGGGTTATCCATAAAGTACGTCAGGCGAATATTTTACTTTTGTGATCCCCACCCCCTTGTCACGCTTCGTAACCCCCCAGACCTACGTTCGTTTTGTGAAAGACCTCCCACCTATTATTATATATTATTCAGAATTTTTTGTTGTTGTAGTGTTCATTGCATGTCACGTGAGTCGCAGTTTACATGTAGAATATAGGTATGTATAATTAATAATAAATAAAATGTACATTTGTGTTCGTTTTATAAGTGTAGTGACGCATGTGTAATGGAACCCTTGGGAGTTCTTGTGGTTTCTGCTTATGCCGACCCAGGCTCTAGAAATCCTCCTAAGGCTTCGTAGTGGTGGATTACTGGTGTCACTGACATCAATGCTGTTTGTGGACTACCACAAATGTACACGTCCTCCCCTTTAAGTTACTCCAGTTCAACGTCATCCGTGTACGCACATGAGGTCTCGGTGACATTTGGCAGGGGTTGGGACGCAACAGGCTGGTATTTGGCAGAGCTCTTTGCCGGTACACAAAGTGTGCAGACTTTTCGCGCGCCAATACGGATTTATTTTCGCTGGAATTCAGTTGGCCCTACATGTGTGTGTGTGTGTGTGTGTGTGTGTGTGTGTGTGTGTGTGTGTGTGTGTGTGTGTGTGTGTGTGTGTGTGTGTGTGTGTGTGTGTCTGTGTGTGTCTGTGTGTGTGTGTGTGTGTGTGTGTGTGTGTGTGTGTGTGTGTGTGTGTGTGTGTGTGTGTGTGTGTGTGTGTGTGTGTGTGTGTGGTGTGTGGTGTGTGGTGTGTGTGTGTGTGTGTGTGTGTGTGTGTGTGTGTGTGTGTGTGTGTGTGTGTGTGTGTGTGTGTGTGTGTGTGTGTGTGTGTGTGTGTCGTTAAATGGACATTTGGAACACCATTGACCCAAGTATCCAATTTAATCCACTATTTAATCCGGATTTTAAACATCCTAACCGAGTAACGCAGATCATGAGTAACTAAGTGTACGACTCGACGGCCGCAGACGGTGGCTCGTTATACGATTCCTAGCAGGCTTGCGTAATGTCTGAAATGTTACGCGACTTAGATTAACCAAACAGCAACAGTAACATGCATTCTGTCTGAAACAGCAATAACTCCCATTTAATACCGCCTGCCACCAACAGTGAATGTTCACCAGTACGTGACATCTGCGATGTCACACCATTTTTCACGTTCGCACATCTCCAACATTAGCAACAATGAATACATCTCCTGGGTATCAAAAACACATTTTAGATTAAAACTACGATTGGTTTACAGGGAAAGTCCATTACTTTTACAGGAAAGGTGTGAAAGCTGATGTAGCACTACAACAACACTATGACTATTGGGCAAAACTGAATTATATTTTAAAATATCATTATACACATAACATGTTCACGAACAATGTGACACCCTCACCGAAACACCCTCACCGAAACACCATGCTATCTAAAAAACAAATAGTTCATTTCGACCATAACTTTTGTTATTTGCTTACTGTGTGACTTCTTTTCAAATGGGAACGTGGCAACGCGGAAGAACATTCTTGGTAAAAAGGCTGGCGGATATGCAAACTCACGAGCGCATACTGCAAAGACAACAGCTGAACAACGGAAACTGGACGCGCTTGGATAAATACCCGACATTTAGGGTTTTCACTGAACGAAAAGTAAAGGCACTTTCTTATATAATGGCAACCAGTCGGTGGGACCTGTTCATTACAACACCAATTCTCCTTCTCTGGGAAGCATTCAACATCGCTGCAATTACTCCGCGAAGACTATTCGTTCACATGTCCACCACCGTCTACTTACAGCTGAGTGAACTCTGAGCACCGTGGAGTGTAATAAATGCCCAAGTTTCCAAGCGGTAGCAAGATAATTCGAACCGGGCTCTCTCGATTGAGAGTTCGATGTTCTAACCATTACCGAAAAGCCTCTGGTGGAGGTGAGGTGACCTGCATACACAAACAAGGAAAGCAACTGTTGGGAAAGAAAACGTGTGAGGAAGAGTGAGGACGATCTGCAAAGGCATGGGCGGGGAAGAGGGAACGCGATACGGCTGCAGCGACGCACCGCATAACTAGTGAACAAAATACATACATTATTTCAGTATTCTTATAACGTAGCTCAGTGTGCAATAGGCTGACAAACAAAGAACTTATTACGTAGCTCAGTGTGCAATAGGCTGACAAACAAAGAACTTATTACGTAGCTCAGTGTGCAATAGGCTGACAAACAAAGAACTTATTACGTAGCTCAGTGTGCAATAGGCTGACAAACAAAGAACTTATTACGTAGCTCAGTGTGCAATAGGCTGACAAACAAACAACTTATTACGTAGCTCAGTGTGCAATAGGCTGACAAACAAACAACTTTATGGGGATATAACAAGTTATAAAAATTTTTTTTAATGAGACGCCTCCTTCCATTCCAAAAGAACCATCGATCGTTATAGAAATGGCTCCCCAATGCTCTGGCTTCGGCAGACCAATGATGATGGGTTCAGTACACTAAATGCAACCTATAATGACCGTTTCATTGAAGCTTAACATCCATTAAATTTAGGTACACGGGAAGTTCATAAACCCCTACATGTTTATCTCCTTGGGAAATCCGGCACTTCAAAGCAACTAGACACTGACTCTTTCACAAAAAGTCAGGATTGTGACACATTACATTAAGCAGTGTTCTTGTGTCAGATTGTATCATTTCAAGCTGACGTATATCTCAACGTTTATTTCCGTACAGTCGTAGTTGTCGTCAGTATCAAAGATGATATGTATACGTGCCTAAATGTGCACCGGCTGATAATATAGCCAGCTAGCAACGATAGCTGAAAAAAGGAGCGTGCACTCGGTGCCATCACACAGTGCAACAGCTGACCTACAGATATGGCGTAAAGCATAGAAAGCATATCGGGTCAATTTGTAGAGTCACTGCGAAAAGATCCGACGACCCTTGTTTTTGAGACAAAGGCTTCTATCATAACTATTTTGCACTCAATACATCATCTGTATTCATCGAAACTTTCTCTTTAGCAGCTGCAACATGTCAGGGTCAGCTGCAACATGTCAGGGTCAGCGGGCTGGCGTTTCCAAGAAGCCTGAACAGCAAACGACACATTGAATGCAGCTTGCGACGACGTTTCAATGTGTGTATCTTACGTTACAAGACACGTCAACAATGCGTGACTATTGCGACGAATCTACAAGACTGGAATAGTGTGAGACGATTTCAATTAATCGTATACGCTATTAATAATCTTATACGATATGAAAATAATGTGCGACTAGTACGATTAATGTTGCTCTGCAAGACACGTCAATAATGTGCAACATTTGAGATGAATCTTGCGCTACAGGACACGACAAGAACATGTGAATATTGCGACGGCCGGTCTTATATGCGACGCGAATGTGCGACGACGTCAACGGATATTGCGATTTAGGGCGCGACAAGAATGGGTCACGATTTTAATTAACCTTGCGCTATGAATGTGCGACGACTGTGATGAATGTTGCGCTAAAGGACACGACAAGAATGGGACACAAAAGCAACATTACTTGACTTTAGAGATGGACGGAATTACTTGCCTTTTGGAATTTCCAAACTGATGTTGATTTGGCTGCTAAAGCACTGCAGCATAACCCAACTCACATCAATCCAGTTGTTCAACACGACTCATATTCATATTTCATGTCACTGGAGTTCAACTTCATGATCATAATTATGCAGATTGCAGTGGTCGCTTTCCTGGTGGAAGAACGCGCCACATCAATAATGCACAATATAGGACAAATGTATTGGTAAATGTCACATAGGTCTAGATTTAACTGAAGATACGTTTTACTGAACCATCAGGTAGAACTAGGTATAAATAGGTATATCGACGGATAAAACAACTGTGCCTTAGAGGAACTGCAAACATTACAACAGTAGTGTGAATTAGAACTATGGACACATGAAAACAATGAAATATGCTGCAGATATGGAATCTAAGAAGCCGGTTCTGCCACTCTCATCACATTCACAACAGCTTCAACATTTGTTTCGATAATGCATATTTCATTCACGACTGCAGCAGCAAAGATAAAAACATTTTCGTGGACTGCATATAAGTGTGATATGACATATAAGTGGATATGACATATAAGTGGATATGACATATACTCAGGAAAAAAGAAGACAGCCCTTGCCGGCTTTTGACATGGACACCGGAAGTGAAACGGAAAGTGGGTCGCCCAAAAACAACCGTAGAAAAAGAAAGACAAGGACATGGGGTGGAAAGACAAGATATGGGGTGGAAAGACAAGGTATGGGTGTGGAAA